>CAJNIZ010025435.1:2714-67634 GCA_905231905.1 Symbiodinium pilosum
GCGGCAAATTTAGGGGAGGCCGCTGTATTAAAGAGGAATGGTAATTGTTCGGGGGGGGGGGCCCAATCATTAAAAAGGGTGCCACATTAAATGTTTCATACTTTCTTTGTGGTCACCAGCCCTCGTTGAGGGTTCAAGGCAAGGATTGAGCTTTTGTGAGTTCGAGCAGGGAGGCATGCTGGAGATTTTGCAAAAAATGTCGTATCACGAAGCTTGAGGGTTGGTCAATTTCTCACTCCCAAAAATGAGCCCAAGCCCAGCTTGGAAACTCACAAGTATGGGGTTTGGGTATCCAGGTTCAGGGTTTAGATCTTCTGCGCAAGCTAATGCCTTCCAACCCCCCAAAAACCCTGCAAAAGAGCTGAACCTCGAAACCTACCCTCTGCAGCCTCAAAACCTTGAACCTCAAGATATGTGGGAGGTTCCTCTGCGTTGTGAATTCTAAGGTGCAGCCTGGGCTGCTGGAAAAGATCCTTGCGATGCTTTTGTAAACCCTACGCCCCATACTCTTCAATGAGGGGCTCACAACCTTGGTAATTTTCACTGTAAAGACTTTGCTTCCGGCAGCTTTCGAAACTCAGGGTTTAGCTTACGCTGGCCGCTGGCCCTTGTTGATGCAACAAGCTTACGGCGCACTTAAACCCTCAGATCCAGCTCACGGCGCGTGTGAATACGGTACAGTAGCACAGTAGCTTGCGAACGGCAGGCGTTTGCTTACAGCAGCTTCCTTTCTGACACTACCCTTCTTGTTTCCTTTTTGGGAGTTTGGATCGTTGTTTCCGGCACGTTTCGCAGCTTGAGGTTTTTGACAGAGTGTCTAGACAAAAATTCCCGTGCGAATTGCACAGGCTTGGCTGTTCAAATCCGATAGGAGCTAGGTGCACGCGAGGACTACGAGGCGTGCGCAACGCACAGTAAGATTTACGAGAAGTACTGACCCTTCTACCCTATATCTGCTGTGCATGCAAACTGCAAACCCTTCCAACTGCTGAATGCTCACCAGCAAACCTCATCTTTTTGCAGGAAGTGAAGACCATTCCAAAACCCTGTAACTCTGCTGAATCCCTGGAACTTTTTGGGGAAACCCTTCAACTCAACGGTTTTCCGAAGAATCCGAGACCCTTAGCCCAGTGTTTTGAGTGAGTTGTAGGCAAGGGGAACACCGGCAAGCCGGGAGGGAGACCGCGACTGCTCTGTGCGCTATATTTCTCCTGCCACTTACAAACTTTGGGGACTTCATGTACTGAGGATTGCGGTCGCGAACCCTGCAGTGCGTCCCGGGGGTAAGCACTCTGACCGTTAGACGCCGCCATTTGCGAGCCAAGCTCCATGGCCCATGGTCCACGCAGTGCGTCCAAAGGGTAAGCACTCTAAACGTTGGACGTCGCCACGTGCGAGCTAAGCTCCATGACCCATGGTCCGTGGCCGATGGTTGCTCTTAGTTTTAAGGCATTTTACGGCGCTTTGTGCCGACGACTGGAAACTTTACCCTGGTCCAGTTTTTCGCACCCCCGGAAATAGCTACGAATAGCCCACGCTCCCTCCGCAAAGATAGTCGAGTTCTCAGTTTCAAGCTCCTTCGCTGCTAGTTTTAATTTCAGTACATTACACTGCATATAGCTAGCTGATGCAAGCTTGCATTTTTTCCTCGGTAGTTCTGATCGGTTCTCCATTTTAGTGGGCTGCTGACAAGCGGTCCAGCTTCGGACGCGCTCTTCGCCCTAGAGAGAGGTAGAGAGAGAGAGAGAGAGAGACTCATGATCAGTGATGTAATATTACTGGTGGCGACATGTGGCGAAAGGGGCAGCAGCTGGAAAGACCACAGAGCCAAGAGCAGCGTTAGTGCTCGTAGCTATTTCTTGAGTAGACCTGGATTCCTCGGCGCCCTCTAATGTAAAGTAACGTTGTACCTCTGCATGCTTTAGCTGTCATGTGGACATCATGTCAGCAGAGAAGCGCAGGTGGAGACGCGAAGCGGTTCCAGCCACAGGTCGGCAGCAAAATCATGACTCGGGGAGAGAAAGGAGAAACGAAGCTGGTGTAGCTGAGGTGACTTAGACGCGAATCGCAACAAACAAATTGGAATATGACCTCAGCGCGATACCCTTTGCGGATGGTGCTAAACACGTTTGTGAGACAGCAGGAACTGCAGCGAAAGGGATGCCCCAATGGTGGCCCGGTGGCGCTTTACAGATTGTGCACGTACTCTGTGAATGTCAAAGAGGTCACGTCCGATTGCGCTGCACCAACAAGAAAAGTTACAAGGATCACGCCAAAACTCAAAGGCAACAAAGCACACGACGATTCTCTAGTCCATGCTCTCAGCAGGACAGCATGCTGTATTGTCATGCGGATGTCGGCTTTTGAGTTGTTTCCGCCCCAAACTCGCTTCATCATTGCCTAGAGAAGTGGCCGTGGCCAACTCAGGTGGATGCACCAAGTCCAAGCACCACTGCCAGTGCTGGCGGCGGTGTTGGAGTCTCTTTGATACTCGTTGACAAATGGCAAGTCGCTTTGAATTTGCTGCAGAGCGACTGATGCCATCGATCGAGATTGTAATGCTTTCTGGGACCTGTTCTGAAAGCGTCAGCTGGCTCAATCTTCATAAAAGCCTACCTTCGCATCGCATCCAACGCATTGAGGCCTGCCTGCTCATCTAAAGCATGAAGGCCAACAACGTCCACCTTTGCACGGCAACATCGCTACAACGCTCAGCAACAAATCTGGTAATGCGGCCTCGTTGGCCTCATCTCTTCTTATGGTAACGAACCTCACATCCCAATATCTCCTATATCATGAGGGCATCGCTCCAGACCGGCTTGCTCTGAAACAACTGAGCTAAAGACTTATCGGCATTTGGTTCCAGGTATTGGCTCTGTATCTGCAGGCGAAAAGGGCACAGCTGGATCGTCGCATGTGTGTTCCCCTGCCTGAGGTGTCTCAATTCGAACCTCACGCTCCTTCAACACATCTCAACACAAAAGCAGGCCCAGCAATGCTTCCTGATACATTGCTTGTATCTCCGCTATGTGTTGTAGCGCTCCTCTGCGGAGCCCCCCTGATAGCGCAGCTGCAGTTTTCCCAGAACGCCGGTTTTCGGCATCTGGTCGCCTTACTCTTGCCCGCAGTCTTCACCAACATCAGATGAAGCATGCTCTGGCTGAGCTGTCCGCACTGCCAATCTTTCCAGTGGCTGCTGTGTAGGGCACCCTTCACCTCGGAAATAATGTGAGAAGCAGCCTCTACAAGAAAATGACGCCACTGTACCTGCCACAGCGTACTGTCAAGGATCCTGAGCGCGGCAGTGACAGACAGCTGTTGCAAGGTCACCGATGATGGGCTTGCAACATCTTGCGGTCAGGCTTCGCTGATACAGGTCGCATCGCTTGAGCGCGTGCCAGTCCAATGGATCTGCAGTACGTCCTGCCATGCGTTAAATGTGAGCGCAGGGCTGTCCCAACTCTTAAACGCATAGCTCAGGCCATAGTTCGGTGCAATCAAAGCACAAATTCAAGCTTTGCATGAGCTGTTGTTGCTCTTGCACAGATGGCCAGTCTGGCATTGTCCGTAGGCCCGTGTAGGCATTCATCTACTGTGGATCCTTCCTGGCACCTGCCCGTGAGCCTTCTTCCGGGAACACAACATGTCGCAAGCATCGGCAAGCAAACAAGCCTACCTCAAGGTAAAAGCTGAGGTGACCTTCTGCTGTTAGAGAATGACAGCAAACGAAGCTGTGTCAAATCATGGACGCGCACCACCAGCGCTCCACCATGATCATGGCAACCTGTTCAGCGGCTCGCCCCTCCACCTGGTCAAGCCGCATGCAAAGTGGGTTCAGGTAGTAGACATAACCCTAGCTCAAGTTGCATGTCTGCAGCAGCAGCCAATCGCAACGTGAGGAGACGGGCCTTGACCATTGCATCCTCAAAGGGTGTAGCTTCAACAGCCTAAATTAAACAGTACTGTAAGCATGGGTCTGGTGGCTCAGCTCTGACTGCCTTGAACCCCTGAGCGCGTCCTGCCAAGGCTTTTCGTTTCCGGTTGGATGATTCAGGTCTCGTGCTACCTGAACCAGACGGAAGAAAGTCTGAGAGCGAAGGGCTTCTGGCACTCAAGGCCTGAACGAGGCGCGGATCAGGGCGGACATGTTGCGGCCTGAAAGCAATGCTCAACCATGCCAAAATGGTTCACGGGGATGCTTGCCGAGCTGAGCTTCCTTGGGTTCAAACGTGCAAGCGACTTGCAAGTGGAGAAAATCTCAGGTTGCAAGTTGCAAAGCCCTGGATCGCTTGGCAGACAAGCTCGGGATGGGAAGGGGCAGCCTCGCTGGAACGTTACAAGTGGACGGAATGCAAGAGAGACGCGAAGCCCAAAGACCTCAAACCAGACATCCCTTCCATCCCTTCCCATATCCACTGACTTACTTTGTTGGTATTTGTATCCTCGTGCCACTTGCTGGAAAGAAAGAATGAGAAGAAGGTCGTCTGACATACACTGGGATACAATGACGAGCCCCTTGTCCTATCGTGCCCTTCGCTCATGCACTGTGGCCAATCCGGCCAATCAACTCCGAACAACTCCGAGGCTGCAGTTCAACAGCAACAGCGCAATATCTGCAAACTGGGGCAAACGCGTGTCCTGCCGGTTCTCTGCAAAGTCAATACCGCCGACAAATGCGACCTCGCAATAATAGCATTCCAGGTTTATTAGCTTGGCAGCCTCAAACATATCAGTACAAGTGTGTGAGCGGCACTCTGGGAATTTGAAACAAGACGTGCTGTTCTGATCTGGCGGCCTTGCGATCAAACACATAGGACTTGATATGCGGCCTGGGAAGCACCATCAGATTCAAACAATGCTACGGGGCTTCTGTGAATCAAGATCGTGACGTGGTTCCTTTGCCGCGCGAGCCCAAGCTTGGAGACCTAATCCCAAAGAATCCCGATCCCTCCAGAACACCCAACCCTCAACCCTAAAGAAACATAAACGGCCACCACCGATGGAAAGGGAGACAAATGTTGATCCCCCAATAGCTAACTGAGTTGATGATGCCGTGGTCCTCATTAGCATGGCGGTTTCAGCAAGTGGTGGAAAAGGCGCGGGCCATTGTTGATGCTCAGGCTGCGGTGGAGAAGATGGGGGTTGAAACCAACCAACTTTTTTCTTTCCAAAACTGAGGTTCTGATCGTGTACCATGGAAGAGGGAGCAGGAGTGCGGGCAAGCAATGACTTGCGACTGCGAAGCCACACTTTGAGAATGAGCTTAAGAGTGGCAAAACTGTCAAGGTGGTCATCACTGAGAAGTATACCCATTTGGGCAGCATTGTTTAATGTGGCCTTGAATCAAAACCCCGTTTGGTGGCAGGCCCCCACCCCACCCCCTGTTACATACCCCTTTGTCGCTACCTTTGTCGCGAATGCTTGACGCAGGTATGCCCTACAAAAGAACCTTGTCGCAAAGGTGCTTATCGCAAGCCAGGACATTCTGTCACGAACCTATGTCGCGGAATGACCGCCCAAGCCTATTACAAACCAGTGTTTTTGATTCACAGCCATGTGAGAGTGGTGATGGCGAAAACATTTGTAGAAGAATAATGTTGGCCAAGTTGGCTTTTCAGCCCATTTGTAAGACGCTGCTGTTCAACAAGTTCTTGACCATGAAAGAGAAAATACAGCAAATCCATGAACGACAGAAAGCTCCTTCATGGTGCAGGTCAGTGGACATTGAGAACTGAGGCGGAATGCACAAGTTACCGTTCAGGATACACGTATCATTGGTATCGCAGCGCATCGCAGCGCTAGGCCGCTTTTGGGCATTTCCACTGTTGGGCTTGGAAACGACCAGGCCTGCTGCATGATTGGAGTACTTCGGCCCTCAGGGATGTTGGGCATTCAACGTGTTAGATGTTTCATTCGCATGCCGTGTGCTGATGAGGGTTTTCTTGCTGCCACTATGAGCGAGATGACCAATGGTGGCTTCCGAAAATTAGGGAAGAGTTACAACTCATCCTCAAATGCAGTCACTCTCGAAAGCTCCCATGGACTGACATGCGAAGGGCTGCGATTGATGACGTTATGCGTTTCGTGAGGGAGAATGCTTTGAGTATCAACCAAGCGCTACGGGTCTTTCAGGCCCAGCGCTCTGAAAGACCGTGAATCCGAACAGCGTCAGTGTCTTGAAAGGGCAAAGGAGGGTCAGGCTGAGGGAGTTGCCATCTGCAAAAGGTTGATCGCAAAACGACGCCAAGGATACCTGTGCGAGGCCTTTGGCAAAGTGTTTGACACTAAAGCTGCCAGAGCATCACACTACACCCCAGCGTAGGCATAGCGTGCGCTACCGAAGGAACCGCTTTTGCTGCGTGCTTGATGGAGTTCCATTCCACGGCAAGCTTGCGAACGCATGTTCGTCAGAATGTTGAATGTTGGTGCATATGCCAGGAGGCTGGCATTGATAACGACGGGCTGGCGGTGCATGATGCAACGTCTGCTTGATAAGCCAGGGCGTCGTTGCGCCCTCAAAATGGTCAAGAAGATCAAGACGTGAAGCATAGTCGCTTGTCTGGGGGTTTCTGAATGAGTCAAGGCCGAATCCCTAAAGAATCCCATACCTTAGAGGCCTCAAGAGTCCCATACCTGACAAAACCCCCAGGATAAAAACCCCAACCCTGAAACTCAAAAACCCTAAGCCCATCTAAACCCTGCACCCAAAAGAACCAGAAAAAAAAAAGAAGGAGAACCCCAATAAACCCTCTAGAGCCCCAAGGCCTTATCCCTGAAGCATCCCAAATACATGAGGAAACCCAACTCTAAACCCTAAGAAGCCCCAAACAAGATGGTGCAGCGGAAGCGTGCCTGTATTGTGGAGTTGTCTGAGTTTCAGCGCCAGTTTTCGGGGGTTCAGGTGTGAGCTCAAGTGTTAAACACCTTGGCCCTGGTTTCTGACTGCCATCATGTTCCTAGTGAGCAAAGCACGATGCCAAAACTAGGGCGAAACAGACTTCTGGCACTCGGTCTCTGGTTGTGACAAGTGACAAGTCCAGCGCATCTGCGATACGAAGAAGCCCCGAAGGCATAAAAACACTTGTTCTCGTCTATCCGTCTTTGGGCTCTACGCCTCCAAAGTGCATCGCCAGGAGAGCCAGGAGTTCCATCTTGTTTTTGTTCGCTTAGATTTTTCTGAGTGACGCACACTTCGATTTGGATGATTTGTGAACTCTGTCCAGGCACGGTTTCTTCACTTTGGGTGAACGCTATCTAGCGGACAGCGTGTGGATGCGCGTCGGGCCGCCAAAACTGAAAGTTTGAAGTGCGATACCTTACGACATCCACCAGCAGCACCCTTTCTTCCATCTGGAAGTGATGTGCCCAAAATGTCTGGAAGGCATAATGGCTTCCCAAAGGCATGACAAGACAACTCCCTTGCTGGACACACAAAGTCGCTGGCAGATAATACACAGAAGCCAGCAGCTCCCGGCCTGCAACAGAAGACGTGCCGATACATGTGGGCAACTTCTGCTTCTAAGCCTTGCTAGTGGGAATTCGTGATCCAACGGCATTCAAGATGGAGCGCATCAGGCTCAGCTTTGAATTCTCCAACCATTCTGCTTTTGATTACAGACTTCCAACATGTTTCAGAGGCGGTAGAACATGAATTCGCATCTGATATCAAGGCTCATTCTGCGCCTGTGTCCAACATCAGATGGAGATACTGCTTCTCCTTGCCACAAGAGCTGTGCTTGAAGAAAATGACATACTACCATCTGCAAGTCAAGGCGGTGTATCTTCACTTTCTTGCGCTGGACTCTTCTGGCTGAGAAACCTGCTCACTTCCTTCTCACCATAAGTCTCGCTACATGCTATGATTATCAGTATTGCAGAAAATGGCCGCTCCGTGAAGTTGCACATGGTGGATAGCAGCTAATCAACTTTCTGAGCGACCTTTAAGTAGATCCACGGAGAAACTTGCGACCAACAGTGAACACTCATGTCCCGGAAAAGCTGCAGCCACTCAGATTTTACCTGCCTCGGCCTCTGGCCTGCTTGTCAAATGGTTCCAGGCATCTAGCCCCCTCTGCCATCCGTTCAGACCCCCAAAGACACAGAAAACATCACGGAAAAGGGGAAATTCACAGCACAGCTTGCTTTTTTTAGGCATCCTCACGCACGCGATGCTGCTCGAAGACAAACCAGGCCAAAGCGTCATCCTCATCCTCATCTTCATCATCGTCATCATCATGGTGTTCCTCCAGGAGAACCGTGTCTAGTTTCTGTCGACTGCCTGAGTCTCGCGCTTGACACAATGACTCTTCCCAAAAGCTTCGCAGCAACACATATCGATATGCCTGGTTGGCCAGAAACTGGAAATAGATTTGTCTTCTTTCGAGCTTGGCTGCATCATACAAGCTGCTCAGTAGCCCGATGTACACGTTCATCATTATGACGTTTACAACCAAGCTGAGAAGCAAGAACATGTAGCGCAAACCTTCGTGAAAAGGCTTCGGGCGCTCGTCTTCAAGCGACGCGGACCACGTAGATTGACTAACTGAGGCATTCAGGTACTCACCGCGGCCCTCCAATTCGTTCATGTCGAAATCAGCGAGGACCTCCAATCGGAAGATGCGCAAGAAACCCGAGAGCACTTCATGCCAGGCAGCATGTCCACGAAGCTCGGTTTGTTCCCCTTCTGTCGGGAAGGCATAGTAGGCGTGGAAGGATCCAAGGACAATTAAGCCCAAAAACACGAGAAAGTACAGAGCTTCCGGCTGGCTCACAGCATGGAAAGCTGGGAGCACATTTTCACCAACAACTCTGATGCCCAAACAATTGTGCATGAACGTCAGCCACCGAAAGAATATCATGAATGAAACCAGGTTAATGTATTCAAACAAATGGCATGACTTGGCATGGCGCTGTCCATTGCAACCTTTTTGCCCGTGATCCAGAACCATGACCAGAGCCCATCCCAGAACGCAGCAACTGTAGATCTGCAGGACCATGACGAGAAGGTTCTGCGTGTTCGCAAATTTCTGAAGCTTCCATAGGCAGCTTGTGTACACATCCATTCCCCGGAAAAGCTGCGAGTGTTGCCAGGCAATGACCAAGGAATGAAGACAAGATCTTCCACCCAGCAGACACAGGAACAACAAGCTTGTCTCAGACGGATACATGTAGTGCCGCAAAGACGCACTGGCAAACATGAGGCCAAACAGAATCATGATGTCTGCTGCTAGATCAAGAAAGAAACCGCTGTTCTCCAGGATCCATGCCCGCATCAAGATGCTTTGTCCGAGCGTGCTTGTCAATACGTGGCTGTGCGTTCTGCAGTCAGCCAATGCCCGGATCATCATTGCCTGTTGCCGACTGCTCGCGTTGAATAGAAGTGTAGCAGGGCTGTATGCAAAATTTGCCTTGCAAAACTGAAAATGATTGCCCCTGCCACGTGAGCATCCAGCCCGGCAAGAACGCCCAAAGTTAGGGCTGTATTCGTAAGGGTACTGATTATCCAGGGACAAGTAGTGCTGCAGGCGCTTTCTGGACACGAACACATGCATCCATTGCCAGCTTGCTGGCATCCATGTTGGTACAAGGCTGCCGTCCGCCAGGCTGAGGGCAGACAGTACCATCTTGCGTTCGTCATCTCCCAAACTCTGGAAAGCCGCGCACTTATCAACTGGAGTACCTTCTGCCTCGAACTCCGCTTCGAACATTTCGGATGGAACCTCTCTGACTAAAGCTGTCATTAGTCTTAGTAGGAATGGCTGGCCAGCCATGCAAGAAAAGCTTTCCAGAGCAACAATCAGCTTGATTGGTGTCCAAGTTCGACAAGCCTGTTTCCACTCTTGAAAGGAAGCCTTTGGAGAAGTCCTTTCCAAAGCAAACAACTCGGAGCAAAGCTCTCTTCTGAGCTTCACCCCGTACCGGGTTGCTTGGCCAGCAGCTTGCCACCATATGCGCTGCTCAAGCAGGTCCGGATTGTGCGAGCTTTGGCCGCTTTCAGCGCTTTCGGAGCCTCCATCATGGATTTCCCTGATCCACAGATTCTGGACCATGTCTGCAAGAGTTGCCTGTCAGCGGAGACTCTGATGCGTGTTGCATCAATTTGAGCCTTAGACACCTGAGCAATGTTTGGGTAGTTGCTGCAACTAAATGATTGGCTACCCCAATGCTGTGGGAGATGGTACAAAATGACCTGGGTCTTGAGAGCACGGAGGCGCTTGAATTGTGCAGTATTTTACAGCCGAGCCACATCCAAAAGCTTGCAAAAACAAACCCTCTCTACATCTAGCCACTTCCCTTGCTTCTTATAGCTTTTCTTTCAGCTCCTGAAACTGCTCTGTCAGAAGGTCAGGCATTTCTTCTTCTTGCTACAATCGAACAGCCGAGCCCTCGCACTTTTATGATGACAGCTTTCAAGTCCCAAAAGAAGAAAGTTGAATCCCAAAGGTCAGGAAGTTCTGTTTTTGGAAACAATCAAGGCTTTACGGCACGTTTTGCACAGGCCAGGTTCTCGGAGAGATCTGAAGGTGGCAGTTCTTTTGGAAACCCGGAAGTGACAGACAACTCAGCAACAGGCAGGTTTCTCTATATGCACAAGAATTATGGACTCATGAGCGGGCAGGTTATTTGGCGCCTCGCCGGCGGACTCAAATAGGAGCTCAAACTCGTGGTCCTGGAAGCGTGGGAACCCTTGCCAACGTGCACGATAAAATCTCAGAATGTCATGCCGCGCGAGGCCATGGCGTGGTGCTGCACTCAGTGCTGGGATCGGAGGTGCTTTGACTGCAAATGAGGTTTTCAAACCTGATGCATGGTTTTGCGGCCAGCAACTGCTGGCCACGTCTGGTTTGTCCTGTACATCGGGCTTCGTGCCTGTGGACGTGTTCTCGTCTTACCCTCCCACGCCGGCGCAGCAGGTCCTACCCTGGGCAAAACATGATATGATGAACGTTCCTCAATGTTTCTTTCTGCACTGCCGGCCATTTTATCCTTCCCCACCCACTTCTTGATGCTACTGTCTATACATGTAAGCTTGCGCTGCCATCGTAGACCAGCAGCGCCTGCTTTTCAACTGCTGCACTTCTGCATTCACATCAAGTGAGCGGTCAAAAAATAGGTAAATATGTTGATGGAACATGTTTTCCGCGGATCTTCCGCGAGTCCTCCCGGAAGACTGCTGGCAGGCCTTCCGACGCTATGCTTCCGCGGGCTCTTCTGCGGGCTCTTCCGCGGACGTTTTCGTCTAAGGTGCTTCCGCGGTGCTTCCGCAAAAAGGACTTCTAGCCTTCGGCGGTATCGGACCAAAACCCGAGCGTACGTTAAAAAGAGCTTCCGCAAGAGCTTCCTCAAGCGAAGCGCTTCCGCGCAAGCTTCCGAGAGCTTCCGCGCGCACAGTGGGAACCACTTTTCGAAAGTTGTCGCCGGCCGATTTCCGATGTTCTTCCCGTGCCTAACTAACTTTCCTTCGGCGCCCATTTTGTCTAGCTGCTCAAGTCAAGTAGTTCAGTTTCGTCGCTGTATCTGGGTTACCCTCTCAAAACGGGTCCATCTCATCCAAACCAGTACCTGGCAAACCTGGCGCAAAAGGACTTTATTGACTACAGCGAGGTGTCCGATGCCTTGTCTGACTGTCATTCGTACCCTCACTGTGAATGAGGCGCAACCAAGCCTTCAACTGACTAGATCCTGACGAGCACCTGAAAAAACCTGGGGTCCGCATGTCATGCCCATTGACTGGGCAATTGCTACGGCCGTGCCTGAAACATGCCCAGGTACTTCTCTGATGCAGCGTTGTCCTTTGAGCATGTTCTCTCAATCTGGCCAGGCAGCATGTCCAGGTGTCTGGGTGAGACGACGCCACGCTGAGGCTCAAGCCCAACCTAGGATCCAAACATGAACTTTCCTTCGGATGGCCTGCCAAATGACATAAGTCAGTACACATGATACAGCAAGGCACAGACCTGGAGGATAAGGTCCGTAAGGCTTGTGTCCTTTGTGGGATACAACAGATGAAGCGAGCTGCATACTCTGTGGACTCATGCAGTCAGGTGACTGGTGCCCTGTGTGGAGCAGAGCTAAAAATCTTCAGCCTCGGGGCATGAACGTTTTCGCCAGGACCCCATTCACACGCACAGGTGAAAGCAACAGACGCTCCAAGCCTGGGCCTCAGAAGAAAAGGCATGATGATGATTTCGCGCTTTGCTTTGCGAAACTGCCTTGCAGGAAGGTCCCTGCTAAATTTGAACAACATTGAGCATGCCCTCCCCTTGTGATCTACAACATGATGTGCATCACCAACTGCCTGCCCTCCGGCATCCTGAACTGCTGTTTGCTCTGAGTTGGTGGCTCAAACACCTGCTGGAAAAAGATGTGGCCGCAGTCGAGGGCTTCTAAACCCTGTCACGTGCAGCAGAGGCATTTTAGGTTCTGCTGCCGCATTTGCTGTGCAACCAGCTTCCATCGTATGAACGTCAGCAAGCCTGGCAAGGAATTTCGCGGAAAGCAGCTAGTCCTGACCAAATCCCTGCTCTCACAGGGATTCGGGTGTTGGAAGCGAATCAAAGACCTTCCCCAACTTCTGAAACTGCAATACTGGTTTGCTTCTGATTGCAAGGACAACGCAGACTCTGCTAGGTTGCAAGGCCAAGAACAAGATGAAACAACAGCATGGACAAGTAAGACGGACTATGCGTAGCAGTGTAGCAGGAAGCATCTGAATTTTGCTGCAAGCTTCTCATGCAGTTAGTTCTCGGTTGGCTCTGCAAATATGTGTTGATGGCCTTCCATGCACAAGCAGGCTTACCCCAATGCACAAAGATACACAGATCGAGCTACCCAAGCATCAAGAATTTAGGTTCCCAAAGATGGGATGAAGTTGACCTTGGCTGGGGTCGTGTACCCACGACGCTGCCACCAGGATAGGTGCAGACAGCAAAAGAGGCAAAACTTTGCAGAGGGAAATCTGACTTTACAGGTCGAAACCAAAGAACGTCCTTGCAAAAGACATGCAAGCAGCCATGGCAGCCATGGCCGTGGGCGCATGACAGAAGTCCAGCTGTGCTGCTGAAACAGTAAAAGGCTTTGCAAGTCACCGGAATACTTGTGTGCCACATGCGTGCATCTGTAAGCTGAGTGGGGAATGCATTGAAGTATCAGGAACACGGAGGGGAGACGGAAAGGGTAAACCGGACAATCCCAGCTGGGACCTCTGCGTAGCACAATAGTTGAGCTACAGTGGCAAAGCATCATGTCGAATGCAGGCAGCAGGCACACTTGTCTCACAATGAATACGGAAAGAAGGCGCACTGCAACGGAACCTTCTGCTCCACAGGATAGAAGCATGCGAGATTCCTTAGTCCACTGGCACACTCTGTTGAGACTTGAGACCCAGTGATGGATTCCAATCTGATTCTGGCATATGGCTTGAATATGGATGCACATGGAATACAGCTCCGCTTCCAATGCGAAATCCACACACCATTGAATACAACGTGAAGGCCCAAAGGGAATGTGCTCATGGTCCTCAAACCTGCATTGAATACGTACAGTTCTGATACGTCTGCACTGCATTAAGTACGACTCCACTGCAGTTTAGACATGCTTTGCAATGATGCATGTTAAATACCTGCTGGATACCACTTGGTACGGGAGGTGCAGTCCTGGAAAAAAAACAAGCACAAAGCAAGCCAGGCAGAACCAACCTTATTGAATCCCAGCCAATCCAAACTGTCAAAAGCATTTGGAAATCGCATTCGAGTTCCTGATATGGTTCGCATACGATTTGAATACGATTGTAACACACTGCTGAACCTGTTCAATCATGGGTGGCAGACTCAGTCGGGTATCTCAAATGAACGAAAAAAATCATGTGCGCGACCTGGTATACGCAGTCATGCAATCTGCACTTGAAGCTGTGTTCAGAACACAAGTGGTCTGTGGTAAAGTGTGTTGTGATTTCCTACGAGTGCCCCAACTCTGTTCAGACACTTGGAAGAATTAAGTAGAAAGAATAAAAGAACAGAATGCGTAGTTGTTCCAAAGCATGCTCAAGCACAAAGCCTCAAAGCATTGGAGATGAATAAGTGGGAGGCATCAGAGGCTCACGCGCTTGGGGCGAAAATGAGGTCGTGGATACTTTTCTCATGTGCCTGCAAACCATGTAACCACCGCAGATGCTACTGAACATGCTTCCGCAAACTTGCCTGCCAAAACGTCAGCGGCTGGGCAAGCTGGGAAGCCTGCGTTTCATCTCTCTCATGACTCTCTCTTGAAAGTCTGCTCCGCAGAGTTGTCGCGCTCAGTGCAGAGTGCTTTGGCAGTCTTACAATTCTCCTTTTTCCGCCACCGGGCTCAACGCTTCTTGGCTGGCATCAGGTCCTGCGGGCGCATTGGTCTTTAAATGTCTTTAATGTCTTGAAGTATTCCGCCCTGAGCATTTGCCACGTCCTGGCATTGCAAGGCGTGCTCTGTGTAGGCTTTCTAGTTGGCGGAGGAGGCATCGTAGAGGAGGAGGCCTCCTGAACCAGAGAACAGCATGTGGAGGGAGAAGTTTGACAGCAATCTTCCCCGGCAGAACTGTGATTGGTCTGTTTTCGGGCGGCTTCTGTTGCTCATGCCTACCTCGGACAACCACCCCACTGAGGGGTGCACTATCGACAGTGCCACAGATGTGGAAACAAGCTAGCATTTGAATTATGCACATGTGTCCGGAGGCATTGCATGGAGGCTTCAGGCATTGCTGCAGCAGGGTTAAATGCTCATTCACAATGGCCACGGAAAATAGATGGCCGATGCAAGAGGACTTTGCAGCCAGCGCACCTTGGATGCGTCTTGAAGACTTGCCTGCGAACCAAGCGCTCGCAAAACGTGGCTGGGTGAGATGACATTGAAATTTCTTTGGTTTTGATGGCTGAACCGCACGTGGTCAGCACCATGCAGGAAGGTGTGCATCACTGCCAACTCAGGACCTGAGTTAACGCTTCAGAGCTGCACACACTATGCACTTGATGCGGTCTGTCTGCACCACTGCGAGTGTTGATGTTGGCATGCGCCGCAAGCTGAGGCAGCAGCGACTTTTCCTGCTTGTCCAGATAACATGGCGTCGAAGCCATCTTGGTACTGATCAACCGAGAACCTGCGGGCAGGCAGTACACACGATTTGCTTTTCCTTCCACTTTCTTTCTTTCTTTCGCTCGGGCCCCGGGATGACCAAGGTCCTTGACCTTCCACTCTCCGTCTCTGTCCTTGATCAAACAGCAGCCTCGGACTGATGAGAAATGATCAGCCATTCTTTGATGTCTTGAGCTTCAAGGATGAGTCCCGCTGCTCCAACCGGCAACACTGGTACGACCACAAGAAAAAACGACAAGCAGGATCCACAAAAAGGAACGCAGGAACCACAACAGGCAAACCAACAAAAGTGCAACACGCGATATTTGACCATACTCACGAAGCGGCAGGTTGTTGTGGCTGCTTGTTGATGTTGATCATTTTTACCCCACTGACGGACTTACAGTGATAGCGCCTCGTGGTAGTGCCAAAAACAGATCATACAAATCGGGACTCCCAGAAGATTTGGTGGGTGAGCCAGATTTTCTAGCGTTTGATAAAAGACGGCAGGTGGGTGATGAAGAGGGCCTGTTGGTGGCGAAGTCCGCAGAAGATGATGACTCGCATGGCCTTTTGTGCTTGAGTTCCACTTTCATCCACTTTCATACTTCTGGAGCTCGAAAGCCCTGACTCCCTCGCAGGTGGGTGGCGTTTTGAAGGGCTCGAATAAGTAACTCCAAGGGGCTTTGGCAATTTTCAAGCTTGCGGAGCTCGAAAATTCAAAACAATGACTTCCTCTTCCACGAGTAGCAAATCCCCACAGGCCTTTGGCGGGGGAGTTGCTTTTTCATGCTTTTGAGGCGACGCGCTCCCAAGATCTCGCAAGTGTCTTTGAAAACATCACAACATCTTCAATGTGCGTATCATGCCTGTGTCTGCATCGTGCAGCAAGGAGAGGTGCGTTGGCTTAGCAGGCAACTTCAGAGCCAATCACTGTTGTGGCCAGAGGCTACGACCTCATGATGCCTGTTCCAAGTTCCATGAACCTTGTTACTGTTCTACGAACCTTGTTTCGGTTACCACCATGTCTTCCTGGATAAGCCCGGACTAAAATTTGTCAAATGCTGCTGTTCCTACTTGGCAATGCCCGCCTGTGTGTTATGACAGGCGCAACTCTGTCTTGAAGACCGCCAACCAACATGCTTTGCCTCAGTTGGGTAAAACATCAAAGGCTGGAGCTGCAGATCATTGTGCACAGGACTTGCTGTCTCTGCCCAGACCGATGCTCTAGCTTCCCCCTCCACCTGTCCTGCGGGGGTTCGTCACGCAGGCTGACGAACCCTACATGAACTGAGACTCACGTCCTGCCGTCTCTTTTCCTTTCTTGCTGTCTTCGTTCGTCGTCCATATGTCTGTTGGTGTGTTCCTTCTTTGCTCCGCATCCTTTGGCGACCCTGTCCTCATGTACACTTCTGCCAACCTTCCTTCCGCTGCCAGTCATGGTTGCTTTATTTTTCCCGTGGTTCCTTCTGATGGTGTTGATGGCGTTTTTTCTTCTTTCCCAGTCCCCTCTCATTGGCTTCTCATTGGCCTCGCTGTCTCTGCATCCGTGGCTGTCTGTCCACATTCATTCTCTACCATGTACGCCCAAGTGCCTCAAAACATGTCCGAGACATGTCAAGAAACAAAAAGCCCTCCGGTTCAAACCTGCTTGTACACTAGCAGCAGGAACATGACCTGTTTCAGCAACTCACTGCAGGTGCGCCACATTTTATACCACGTCTCAAACATCTCTCTGCCATAGATCCCCTTGATCTCGAGGCCCTTGAAGATCACATGGTCCCAGTTTATTTGGAAGGGCTTTGACGGTATGCCCAAGAGGCCCACGCGAGCGCCAACATTCAGAGTTTCCAGCATGGAGTGCACAGCACTGGGAACTCCTGACATTTCTAAGCCAATGTCGAAGCCCTCCGTCATCTTGAGCTCGCGCATCACTTGCCGGAGCCTCTCGGTGGGATCACCTCCGCCAACATTGATGGCTCTGGTCGCACCACACTTCATGGCAAGGTCCAAGCGGTAGTCATTGATATCAGTTATAACCACATGCCGGGCACCAACGTGCCGGCAGATTGCAGCAGCCATGACCCCTATGGGTCCAGCTCCTGTAATAAGCACATCCTCACCTACCAAATCAAAACTCAAGGCAGTATGGGTGGCATTGCCCAAAGCATCCATGAAGCTAGCCACATCGTCCGACACGCCCTGGCTGAGCTGGAAGACATTGTAGGCAGGGAGGCAGAGATACTCGGCAAAAGCACCAGGACGGTTGACGCCAACGCCCACGGTTTCTCTACATAAATGCCGTCTGCCTGCTCGGCAGTTTCGACATACACCGCATGTGATATGACCTTCTCCAGTCACGCGGCTGCCAACCTTCAGACCTGTCACTTCAGAGCCTCAGTGACCAGGCCACTGATTAGAACGTCATACAGCAACGGGCACTTCTTGCTAAGTTCGGGACCAAGTTCTTTAATGATTCCACAATATTCATGCCCT
The DNA here is from genome assembly GCA_905231905.1 of Symbiodinium pilosum. Taxonomy (NCBI): domain Eukaryota; class Dinophyceae; order Suessiales; family Symbiodiniaceae; genus Symbiodinium; species Symbiodinium pilosum. The sequence goes on from CAJNIZ010025435.1 coordinate 20,316, forward strand.
ACCACCATCGGAGTTGGTATGGTTCGCATTGCCCACTCATTCCAGTCGTAGATATGCACATCCGTGCCACAAATGGCGGTCCTCGGAAGTGCATAAGCTTTTGGGCCGCCGGGCTCTGGAAACCAAAGTATCTCAACCATACAACGTAATGCTGCATGCGCATGCACCGATACATGCCCTGGGTGCGCTCGCGAACTGCTCACGCCTGACGTATAGTAAAAGCTTATCAAAGCTGGCTGAGGGCCAGGAGAGCATGCAGGGATACTCCAGCCACTCACCACCCGCTAAATCTTGCTTTAGTCGCCATCTCACGTTGTAAAAGAGAAGCAGCCCTAGCGCAATGCAAAGCTGTACAAGCTGCACAACCTCTAGATTTGTGCGGCTTGCTGCGCAGCTTGCAATGCGCCTAATGTGCAGGCTGATTCACATTGAACGAATCTCGTTTCTGCCCTTCAACTGGGGCGAAGCAGCAATGCACAACCAAGGCAAATACACCAAAAGGTTCTGGATGGCAGTCCCAGCAGCTTCTGAACTTCTATGAGCACGTCATTCGGCCCGATCGCCGGTTTCGGCACTGTGGTCAGTGTCAACCCCTCCGCGCGCTCTGTCTTCACCAGCGCCTGGAGCAGGTGGAGGTAGCCGTTCAGTCAAGAGTCCAGAAGGTAGAGAGGGCGGAAGATACTGCTGGGATCTCTCTAGGCCTGAATTATGCTTGTGGAGCTAGGATGAATTAAGGATCAAGCCAGGGCTGGAGCATGCCTGGTTCACCAATTATCGAGAACAAAGGACTAAAATCATGGAATGAACATGCTCTGCCATTGTATTGGGTCCTGATTGCTGATCAGGCAGGGTTCCTCACAATGTACCCTCCCAGATATAACGAAACACTTGACTACCTCAGCCCAAACTCCAGTAATCCCATGACATCCCTCCGTGAGCGTGCTTCAGCTCAAACGTGCCCATAACTCTCAAAACCAGCACAGCACATGGGTTCACCTTCATGCTCGTACCCCAGAGCACGGGCTGAATTGGCTGCGGAATCGGTTGCGGAATCGGTGCTGCAGAAAGCGCAGGAGCTGCAGCATTAGCCTTCAGGCAGGATCTGACGCAGGCTCATCAATGAAACCCCGCGGTAAATCATGCAGCAGCTGTGTGGCTAAGACATGCTAAGACGACCCCTTCACAAGCGGACATGAAATGTCTTGGATTGCCGCGCCTCCGAGGAGACTTTCCTCCGGAATGGCTGGAGCGATCTGCTCAAGGAAATGTCCAGCACCTTCGAATGTGAGTTCGGCCCATCCAAAGAAGCATTGATACGTGATAAGGCTTGGTCGGGAACAACGCTCATTTTGAGGTCGCCCCAATCATCACAGAAACAAGTCACAAGCGATCAGACCCTAAAACGATAGACAAAACAGTTGCACGCGATTGAAAGAACAACTGTCACAAGCGAGTGTAGTTCCGCCCCGCTATGGTTTCTTTCCCTCTCGGAAAACTGTTTTGACCGGGAATTGACTGTAAACGACCCTCAGAGGCACCATTAGCGGCTTTCGAGGAAGTCCTTGAGACGAGCAGCGGTCACAGTCCGCGAGTCAATTGAATGCGGCACTGAGCTTATGAACCATTCCAAAGTAGAAATGGCATGTTTGGCGAAATACTCGCAGGACATCACATGATGCAACGGGCCTGCCCCACACGAGGGTAACCTCTCCGCAATCCAGAGCAACACGCCATGGCGGAGACAAAAGTTCGCTTGATTGAAAGACAGCTCCGTGATCGATCCACAACATCTGAACGCAAGACTCATGAGAGAAGTAACATTCCGGCACTCAGCAAATCGACGGGTAAGAGCAGAAGCAGCCAAAGCCCGATGCCTCCTCCAAAGAAGAAGGCCTTCCATCGCCATGCCATCGCCATGCCAGACCTGCCTGGAGGCCATGGAATCCACCTGGCCTCTCCGCATTTTTTGCACCTAGCAGTCTTGTCTTTATGCGATCATTCCACGGCAATTCCTCTTGCAGGGAGACAGATGCAGCGGACCCAAACTTCGCATGCAGGAGCCCAATCTGCAGCACAAATATAGGAAAGCAATCCAACTCTGCTCGTCTGTCGGAGAGCTGTAAATGTGTCACACCTCTAGCATGAAGCGCAGAGCTGACTTGCAGGGACGCCCGAAGTTCCTTGCAGTAAACGTTGCCTTCTCAGCCTCCTCTGCGGCCGTTTGTGCCCATGAAGGGTCCTGCTGACTGCTAGAAGGCCGACACGAATCCCTAGCAACACATCAGGCATCACTTTCTGGGCTGTCCATCGCAGCGCGCGCGCTCAGTTCCTGGACCCGTTGCGCCCCGTCCGCAGCCTGCACTGCAAAGTAAGTAAATACACTGCAACATGCAGAAGCACCGCAGAAGCACCCGAAAGGCCCTGAAAGGGAGATAAGTGAACTCAAAGTCTCCTAGACACTGCTACAGCTTCACCCTCTCCTAGCAACCGTCAAAGGAACAAGCAAGTAGCACCGCTGGTTCTGAAGCACATTTTGATGGATCTGCAAGCTTCTGTCTTGGATCCGGGCTTCCTGCGCATCCCAAATTAGGATGCGAGCGTCAGAACCTGCCAGGCATTGTTGGAAGATTTTTCTTGGTCTTAAGGTCGAAGGGGGGCAGCGTCTGCTGCATGCCTCCAGTCGCAAGCCTACTTCCATCAGGCGACCATGCCAAACTCCAGACCTGCCAATCTCTGCACCGAAGTGTAGCTTTCATCAGAAATTAAGACCCCTTTCAACGACAGCCAGGACGACCCAGTTTGCATGATTTCGCGGAAGTATCATGACCGGCAGACCGGTACTGACCTGCCATGTGTGAGCTCATGCTGCTCAGCATGCTGCAAGCACCTTGCCTAGCATCACTTGCACATGTGCTCCAATTCCAATGCCAGCACCGTTCTTTCTGGTCGACTTCACAGAATGAAACGTCCTGTGTTAGCAACCTGCTGGCTGCATCTGGCTGCGTATGTACAGTACAAGTTCTAGATGCTACCGCCTCGGACTATGGTGCCTGACTCGGTTCTCACTTCACAGACCTCACAGACCCAGCGTCAAAGCATGTTGCACGAGGAGACTGGCTCCCACCTTGAGGCGCTGATTGAAGCTTGTCACTTCTCGACACATACCGGCAGCATCAGGTACCAGCATGGGTCCTCAGCGCTGACCCTGCAATAGATCTTGAACAAGATGTGCAGAGGTGCAGGCGTCTGCATCTGTCATATGTGCCTGCGACGCTTAAGAAGCGGCTTCCTTGGCATCACCACAATCGTCGTGCTCAGTGTCCAGAGGCACCATCAAACCAAGATGCAAAGGCCCTGCCCAGTTCGCCCCAAAGCCCAAGGCCCTGGCTCGTCGGGCTTGTCGTCCAGCTCAGCATGCATTGACGATGGCACGTTCGTCATATTCGTTGCTGTCGCCACCTCCCCTGTGTCAGGTGATGGTGCGGGACTTGGCCTCAGCATTTTCTGTGATGTCAGGTACGCCGTTGCTGCAATGCATGCAAAGATGTTCCTGTCGCCTCCTCCTCCTCCTGGTGCTCACACAATGACGCAAGCACTTGTACTTGCAAAGCAAGTTTGTTGCACCTGTCAGTGGTATGGCTTGTCAGAGCAAAGGCTCAGGCAAAACACTACAGTCAGGATCATCAGCGGCCTGGCCCACAGCAACCCACGTCCAGCACACTCTCAGTGATTTCAATGCGCTTATGCTCGCACGTCCTTCGCGGCACGAAGTGCTTCGTACTTCTTGTGCCTAAGTGTGCAATCATGAGAACTTCCACTGCATTCCTCGCGAATAAGAGCAACACCGATAGCAGTATCTGCTTCCCGGGCATGGCTTCAGCAGACATGTGTCATCCTCCAGTCCTTCAGCTTTGGAAAGCACTGGCAACGAAAGCGATCCAACACGCATCCCATGCACAGCCTCTGCGAACCGTAGCGGCGCAACGCTCCTTCACTGAAACAGAAGCAAAGGTTTCAACAGCAAAGCCAACGAAGCGAATGCCAAAATGTATCAGACACTGCTGAGACGGCTTCGGCTGGAAGGACTTCGAATGTACTCTCTCTTCGCTTCCAGTTCAAAGCCCCTTCAACCATCTCGCATGCTCCTTCACAGCTCTTGTGGTCCCAGAGGAACCAGAATTGCAGCTTGTCGCTGGGACAGCACCTGCAAGATGTGCAAGCATACGCGTCGTGAGCACGATGCATCCTGCTTCTGGCGACACCTGCGGGCTGTAACTTCGCGGTGGTCCGACTGCCATGAGCAGTGAAGGCAAATCCCTTGAATTCTGGAAGCAGATGCTTGCCTGCTTGTTAGTTTGTCCAGGAATGTTCCTGGAAGTGTTTTTGGCATATGGCAGCACACAACATTCAGTCACACCACATTCAGTCAAGTCGCCTGTCTTGGGGATGAGCGGCGGAGTGGTCACCTAGCACGGCAGGATTGCTTTCCTCAGTGCAGAATCTCGACAAGTCCTCCGATTGCGACTGCCAGCCAAATGACAATGGCTAAGTGGCAAAGTGTGTGGCTCAATGGCTGATCTTAGTCATAGCCCGGTTCCAATGAATGCAGATGGTTTTTCCAAGAAGAAGCGCGAAGGGGGGCCCGCGGAGACGAGCAATCGACAAGAGCCAGAAAGTTTGGAGACTCAAGACCCTGGGCTGGGGGCTTTCGGGCTATGAGGGCTGCTAAGCTTTGGGCATTGAGATTTTTCAAGAGCAGCAACAATTTCAGAATGCTGGATGAAGCCGCAACCTGCGGACTAATTAAAGCGTGGGACAGCATGGAACACTTTCGTGTGTCGTTTTCGTTTGTTTATACTAAAATAGTGATTGGCATCAATCTTGCCATCACGACCACTCTTCGCATCACAGTAGCACTATTAATGCTACCAGGAAACGGCATTCAAACAACTGCACTAATGACTAAAGATTGCACCTGCATCTTGCAGTGCCCGGTCAAACCTGCTTCGAAAGTAAAAAGCTCGGGGAGAACTGAGAACGGCACAGTTGTCAGCAGGGCAGCTAGATTCTCTGAAGGCTTCCCAAAGACCGGGTGAGATGGGGCCCCAGGTTGTCAACTAAAAGGGCTTCTGGCAGAGCAGCGTGCTTCGTCCATCCTTGCATGATCTTGCGTGCTCCCATTGAGACATGCGACTCCTGACGTCATCAGCATGCTCGTCATTGTATAAGCATCCTCTCCACCACATTTATGACATGTTTTGATGGAATCGCGAGTGAGATCCGCAGTTTTCACAGCCTAAAGATGCACTACTAGCATCCACGTATGCCTGTGTTCAATCTCTTTCCATCTCTTTCCTCTTGCGTGATGCCATACCTGGCATGCATCTTCATTGGACATGCCATCACCTGTGTCATTGTCGTCAGCATGGTAAGCATGCTGGTTGTGGTAGTGGCGATGATGATGATGATGATGATGATGTTGGTGGTGGTAGTGGTGGTTATAACTATTTACAAGCATCATCATCATCACCATCATCATCACTATCATCAGCATCATCATCAGCAGCATCATCATCAACATCATCATCATCAACATCATCATCCGGCTCATCATTGACTCAACCTCATCATCAGCGCGCTCATCGTCATGAATGTTCTGATGATGATGATGATGATGATGATGCTGACCATGATGACCATGATGACCGTGATGATGGTGGGTGGTGATGATGATGATGATGATGATGATGGTGATGGATGGTGGTGATGCTCATCACCATGGTTATTTATCCTCATTTCTTGTATATCATAATCATTGCTGACATCGTTACTGGTCTATCATGGTAATCATCGTCAGAGACATCTTGTTCCCGTGTGTTCTCATGAGTATGATGACATTCAACAAACAACACCAACCCTATCGAGGTCACGCATATCAGCTTTGTCTCGCCGTGATCCTAATCTTCTTCCTCCTTTTCTGCAAACCTCGCCATCACCGGTGCCATCTCCAGCCGCTTTAAACATCCCAAACCTTTGTCGCTGTTTCCATGGGTAGGATCTTCGTTGAGTAGAGACCCGTGGGACAAAACTGTGCTCAAGACAGCTCAGAATCCTTCCTGAAGCTGTCGATTCATTCTCTCAGGCCTTGAGGCCATAAGCTGGGGGGCTTTGGAGTCCAAAGGTTTGACCGAAAGCCAAATATGCAAAACGGGTGCAACCTTGAAATCGCAAAGCACCGGCACCATCAATCTGACCACAAGTCCAGGACGTGCTCGGCTTTGTTGGCTGTAGTGAACTGTAGTGCTAAAGCATTCGGTCGCTTTGGTGGATTTTGTCTGGATCTCTTGAATCTGGGCCGTGCACCACCCAATATCCCCAAATCCTTCAGAAGATAGAGAAATGAAAATGATCAACATACAATAGTAGGAAATGATTGAAATGATGATTGGAGTCGAGGCGCTTGCTGAGCCTCTGCCTCATTCCCGACAATCATTTCTGCCTGCGCGCAAGAGCCAGGATTGTATGCAGGCATGGGTTGCCACGCTGCATGCTAAATCATCCTCACTGTTGATTTGACGTAAGGTTTGACTTGCGTCAGTCAGGTAGCCTGCCTCGGCACTGACAGCAGGTCCGCTAACACGCGGTGCTGCGCCTTCAATCTACGGACTTTGCAAACAACTTGGACCCACTAGCAAGGCTAATACCTTACCGCAGTTCCCCTTGCCAAAGTCACACTGTAGGCAACACAAGTTTCTATGAAGAACGGATGAGTGGCATCTTTGGCCGAGACTTTGCGGCAAATGCGGTCCAGTTCGCACTTCGGCGAATTTGGTAAAAATGCCGGTTCAGCTGAAAGGTCAGAAGATTAAGCGAACTCCACCTGAGCAGCTTCAGTTGCAATGGCTTGCAATGGCCGCAACCTCGTTTAGATGACGTGACACAACTTGTCCCAGCCGCACATTGCACGGATGGCTTCTTCAGAGCCAAAACCGGTCTTCGCACTCACCAGATATGCCTTGGTCACTTGCTCTTACAACCTCTTGCAACTCTGAAAAGCTGACTACAACTCTGGGCTTCGATTGCTTTTTAAAACAAGTTGCTTTGCACTGGCGAACGGTGCGTGCCACAACACAAGAGGCTGCGGCCGCGCTGCACTTGGCCTACCGCTTCATACAGCTCGCTGTGCGTCGCAAACACTTGAGCTGCAACAATTAATTAGCCAAGGCTGCAGTGATTCGCCTGCACATCAGCTCCAGGGCTTTGGGCCACGGCAGCCACAGCAGCCTTGCTGTCGTCATCGGGATCAGCATCTACCTGCTGGCCAGAGCTACCATAATCCATAAGATGGAACATACCCACAAGTGCAGGCCCGAAAGCAACATGTGCACGGCTTGATTTTGCTGCGGTGGTGGAACATTAGTGCTACTTGTTACACTCGTTTCTGCAACTTGCTTGTACCTCATTCTAGTCATTTTGCTCGTACTTGCACTAGTACTACTTTCTGCACTCCTTCTTAAATCCTGAACCAAAACCTTAAACACCTTAAACCGTAACCAAGCCAGAGCTTTGGATCTTCAGCCTCCAAGGGTCAGAGTTTAGGATTTAGGGTGCTGGATCAAGGGGACTTATTCATTATAGGGATAACAAAGGTTGCTATATGCTTTATGCGGGCTATAAGTACCTTTACTACTACTCTTACGTTTCCAAAGTATGATGGCAACTAATACCTAAGCCCTAAAAACCCTAACTGCCCTCTGGTTTTGGAAGTTCCTGGGCTCTTTAACTCCCCTTATTATATTGCTAGAGACTATCCCCGGCTCCTTAGTTCCCCCCAAAAGTATGTGTAGCTAAACACTAAATTCCAATGATCTTCACCCCCCAAGGGTCAGGGATGGTCAGGGTTTGGGGTCTAAGATCCAAGGTTTATGGTTTTAGTTTCAAGGGGGCTTCTTCATTATAAGGATAACTGCTAACAGAGGTTGCTATATGCTTTTTAAGTGCTATAAGTACACTTACTAAGTCCGCTTGATTTTCCAAATGAGGCAAAATGACGAACCCCCAGCCCAAGTATGGACTACAATATGTTGGTCCCCGTTTTATAGAATTACCTTTTCTAGACCCAAAAACCTGGATCCAAAAACCTTAAACCTTCAATCCTAAACCCTGAAGTTCACATGTCTGCCCTTGCTTCAGAATGATAAATTGATACTTGGGGCTGTGGCTTGGTTTAAGGTTGGTAGTAGGAAGCCGGAAATGCCTGACAAAATGCATCTAGAAGGGGGACCGAAAATCGGTCCCCTTTTGGCAGAGTCCGAAGAAGAAAGTTCTGGCCAGTCTCAACACATGTCTGGGTTTTCCGAAGCCCCGGCTGGTTCCCGTTACGCAGGGCCCAGCGGCCGTGTTACGGAAACCGGCCGGTTCCTGTTACGGAGTTGGGGCCAGTTCCTGTTACACTCCACTGTTACGGACAATTTGTTCCTGTTACTTCCAATCCTCGAATAAATGGCCGCCTTTTGAACTGGAACGGGATATACCATGAAGGGCGGCACGTCCGTCCCTCAGGATCCCTGCCAAGTTTGTTGGATCCCGACCCAGATGCGGACGCCCGCCCGTAAACGGGTCCCAACGCCGCTCATCCGACCTTGCCGAAGACCCCCTGAATTAGGAAGTTGATCTTCCCGGCGAAGCATGGGGCCTGCTCTGGTGTGCACCTGTCCTCCTGGAGGATACTGCCGATGCCGGCGGCTAGCTTGTCCAAGCTATGTTTGGTGCGATAGTTGACTTGGTGATGGTGACCAGCACGCCTCGAACGACGTGCTCCTCGCCCGGGCTCCATGATGTAGAAGGTGTCTGCGAAGGAATTGCGGACGGAGATGGCCAGGTCGTATGCCTCCACTCCATTAAAGTCGTCGACGTAGTGGCCGCCCATGATCCAGAGCAGCGCCCTAGTGAGAGGCCGCCTTCACCATCCCCCTCCCCGCAACACCGCCGACCACGCGGTCCGCCAGAAAGGTCGCTCATGGCGTGTGGTTCCTGGACCATCGCGCGGCGAATGTGCTGTCAGAAGGCGCCGGGACCATACCAACCGCAGGGCGTGGTCCATGATCCCCAGTCCTTGTCACGGAGGGAGATCGTCCTGTGTCAATGTCTCATGGGGTGTCGTGCGTTCTCGGCTGGCTGGGAGGCACTGAGCAGAACGAGACAGCCCTGGGGCCGCCTCGAATCCATTGCCATGTCGCCAACCGGCTGCGTCAGCAACCTGGAGCATAGACACCCCAATCATAGGCGGCTGTCCGCCAAAGTGAAGCGTGGGCTTAACGGCGGGACCACACCGCCCCAATTAGAGATCCAGCAACCCCAGCCTCGGCAGCCTTCCGCCGTGGTTGCCTGTTGCAGCGGGACCACTTTTCGCCGGAAGGTCTCCTGGTCCGTGGATGTCTGCGGCGGTACTGATGCCAAGGCGGCAGTGACAGCCCGCAGCGACGGCTCAAGGCCGGCGATCGGAAGACACGGCACTACAAGGCGGCGTCGTCCTCAGACATGGCGGGTTGTAAGTACGTCACAGATGGCGAATAGGCACTTAGAGCACTACTGTCAGCAGTCAATCAGAACTGCCGGTAACGAACTCAATTCATAACTGATTCATAACTTCCTTTTGTAGCTGGATGACGAGCTGTCGGACGATCCGCCCAAGCTAGAACTCACCGACTCTGCCGACGACGCTTCTGGCGTCGGAGACCCGGCCTTTAGCGAAACAGCGTCGGCCTCGGCACAAGTCGCTATCAGGCGGCACCTCGCGGAGACGGTTGACATTCTTGGCACCATGTATTCAATTGCAGGACGCACGCCACGTGTCCTCCGCCTGGTGGGGGCGGTGGAGCTTGCGGGTCCTGCAACGCTTGATGTACTCGGCTGGCTGGCCTTACCGCCATGGGCGCCCGCCCTTGGCCGTGCTGGCTGGTACTGCACTAATCTGGTATTTTGGGGGGAGGGGGGCGGCGAGCAGCTGCACAGCTGGGGCTGCCGGCGCACACAGCCTGAGTATAGCGTTGGACTATGCGGACCACCGTCTTTGGAGCTGTACGGTAGGTAGCGGTATACCTTGAAGTCGCCTGGCTACTCACCGCCGCGACTCTGCCTGCTTGGACTTGACCACCGCCTCCCCCTTGTGGTGGCCAAGGCCAGCCGACTGTCGGCTGGCGGTGGGGGCAGCGGTGCCTCCGCTGAGGACGTAGTACTGCTCGGATTGCTCTCGTCTGGTGCACGGAAAGTGTCGCCACCAGCCGCCATCCAACAAGGCGTTGGCCGCCTTGGGGGCTGTCGGCAACATTGGGGTCGCAGACTGCGGCTGCCGAAGTGACGGGGCCGCTCGCCTTTGCCTGCCATAATGGCTCGGCGGTTGCCAAGGATGCTGCCCCAATCGTCGAAGCGACGGGGAGACCGCACCGGGATTGCTGTGTGGGGATAAGGCCGCCACCTGGAGGGGAGTAGGACGCCATTGCTCAGGAGCTATAGGCGGTAAAAATTCTCTCAAGAAGGCAGTTTGAGCAAATGAGCGGCTGCCGGGACCGCCCATTTGCTCCATGTTTCAACGCGCACAAGTGTGCCAGCACACAACCCTCCCTCACATGCCCGTCGGCTGCCTTGTTCACCAAGAGGATGACCGGCGCGCCTTCAGGTAGGTAGGTCACCGCCTTGGTGAAGGAGCTGCAGAAGGCAGCCTGCCAGAACTTTGCCAGCGCTTGAAACCTGCATGGCGCCTCTTGCAAACTGTTTATCAAGCCTCGTCGAAACTCTCTGCACCATCAACGACAAACGCTAAGAGGTCTGCACCAGCGATGTGCCTCACAGCCAGAGTGCATGCCCAGAGCTCTGCATTCGAGTTCTAGAAGCTTTCTTCTTTTCTGCTGGGAAGTTGAGCTGCTCCCAAAGTCCCTGTGCGGAGCCCACGGGCAGCATCAGCAGCTGAATCCTCTCGAAGGGTCGCGCAAGCGGCTCCCAACCTGCTATCTTTGAAGGCAGAAGCACGAAGCAGTCAAGTGCAGAGGCTGATTGCGCCTGCTCCAGGAGGAGGCTGGCGTTCCAGCCACACGTTGCTTGTGAAGCGCGTTGCCAGTGACTTCGCGCCTCCTGCAGGCATGCCTGCGATGACCACACGTATCTCCTTGAAGTTGCCTTCCAACAAGCAGCACAAGCTTCAAGACATTCAGGCGTGCGATCCTGCCTCCATTGTCGCTTTGCGAAGTTCCCATGCGGCGGTGGCTGCAAATGCCAGACACTGCGGGGAGGTACCAACAACTTAGTAGAGCAGCATTCTTTGAACCAAGTACGGCTTAATTTTTCATCTCAAATTCATACCCACAAGGTTCTCTCATCTCTATTGGAACTGTAGCATGTCCATGAAACATCAAAAACGCTCAGTTTACTTGTCTTTGTAAGTTTGTGGTAATGCCTAGGCACATGTGATCCCAACATCTGCATTCATAGGTAGCAAGCTGAAATGGGTCGGGACGCACTGCCAACAGCTTGCTCTGGCCTGTGTTGCCAAGCATTTTGGCAAAACCTGCTTTTGAAGATGCCTGGAGAGTTGGTATGATCAAAAATGAGCGGCCACAGCCCTTGCAGCCTCTGCTGGACTGCTAGGTGCATCAGATTTGGTGCTCAAAGAACCAGCTGGCCTGGACCCACCCCATGCTGGCAACGCACCAAACCAGAATACCAAGCAAGACCTACCTCACTGGTGTACTGGTCATCTGCTCCTGCATTCACGGAATGTTAAGTCCCAGCAGAAAGAAATGCTTGGTATCACCTGGCTTTCCGCACATTTCACCTTGATATCAAACGGGTCCTGAGGGCGCCTTGCAGCCGCTTCCTCTGGTGCCTGGGCCACAACATCTGCCAACGCCTGACAGCGCAAACTGGCGATTCATGACTTACCACCTGTCCGGGAAGATCTTTCCAAATTATGCTTGTAGCTGCCTGGCTGTTGTGCTTTAGGTCATTGACCAAGGTGCCAAGGCTGGGCACCTGCAGGTCGGATGACACTGAATACGGCATGGCAGGGAGAGGTGCTCAAGCCTCAGACTCAAGCATCAGGCAGAGTCCTGAAAACAGCGCTACTCTCGCGAATGGTGGCCGTGAGGAAATCCGGTCCTTCATACTGATTGCACAGCACCTGGAGCTGGGCAGCCAAATGCGTCTTGCTGGCCACCTTGTTGAAGCAGAGCGAGGACTATTGCTTAAACCGCAACCACTCGAGAAGTCACAGAAGACCTGGCCTTCCCCACCTCGCGGGCCTCCTGCATGCTTAACAGGACCTGCACGAAACTGTCACGTGTCTTCCGGCGCCACGCACAACAATTCAAGGACCTGCCGCATAGCTAGCAATGTGGGCTGGCAAGAAGGTTGCAGCAAAAGGCAATCCTGCATCGATGCATGATTCTGAGCATCCACATGCAAGCACTCCATAATTGACAAGGCCTCTGTGACAAGGCTGCATAGCCTTGACATGGGAATAGCATGGAACTGATTGCACGCAAAGAGGCGTGTTGGCAATGAACAGATGCTTGCCCTATCGAACGGTGGCACTTTTCTCCCAACACGTAGATTCGTTCCATCAAAGATCCAGAAGCGGGCACTGCTGGAAACCTCAGACCAGCCGGCCTCAGGCCTCCAAGCCTTTCCCAACTGTTTCGGGCGGGGCTGCGATAAGACAAGGCGTAGTTTCTCGTTGTTCTTCGTCCCACAGTTTCGCTTCAGCTTCCTTTTCTTTACGCGTCTCACACTCTCTTCCGAGCCCGTGCTGATGTGGAGCAAAGGTATCTCAGACTGTATCAGCCACCGCTTCCGCTGCACTGCTTAGCCAGGCTACAATGAAAAAAAGGAGGAGCCGCTTTTTCCTGGCAGACGTCCAAACACAGTCTCATACATGCCAGCCATTTCTTACAGCAAAGAGTGGGATGTATGATGCCAGTCTAGGATCAAGCGTCAACCATTTTCCGTCAACAAAAGCTCAAAGCTCCAAAAATTCAGCAAATAGATGTACAGCAGAGAACTTTGCCACCTGAGCGCCTGTCAAACCTTGAGTGGTTGTCGTGCAAGCGGGGGCGTGTCTTTTCAAGGCACCCCCGACCCTTTACAGGGGTCGGGAGTTGGGTCAAGATCCCCTATTGATTTGGGGCGTCGTCTTTTTGCGGGGGTCCCATCGCTTGTCATAGTAACATTCTTTCCTACAGGGCTAGGTTGTCGGGTGTTGCTGTTCACTGTGTCCCGTTGCTTTACAAGGTACTGAGCTTCGATGACCCCTTCCTCACAGAATGTGCAAGTTTTGACGATTGCACCTGTGGCGAGGTGGGGCTTCTACCCTGCAAACCAACGTAACGAAGATTGAGATAGATTGAGGATCTAAGACTGGAGACCAATGAAGCAAAAGCCACCATCACAAACGCTTGGAGATGGCAACACTTGCGTAGATGGTATTCAGTACCTCTTCTTGTCAGCTCTCTTTTGCAGAGCATACGGTCTTGGTGAGATGATCATCACAGATGAATAATCATTCGAATCTAGGATCTGAAGCCACTCTTTTTGAAGAAAATGCTTCAGGCTGATTGAGGCACAGGCGGAACGACCTCCACCTGTCAAATTCCTCTCGGATTAGCTTCATAACTAGCAGTAACTAGCATGCAAAGATATCAACGTGAAGTCACACCTGCACAGGCACGCGGGCGAGGCATCCTTGCAGAACTTGTCAGAGCACGTCGCACAAGAAGCGAACGAGGTTGCGTCCTCGCGATTCGGAGACCCTGAAGGCGTCAACTGTCAGCCTGGCACGGGCTGCGCCAGAGACAGAGCACCAAGCAGCTGAATGACATCTTACCATGGCCTGGCTGAGGAATCAGGCAGTGTCCGGCTGGCAAAGACGAGGCCGACACAGAAATCTTGGTCTGTTGACCGATCATGCAAGATCCAGATCATGCATGATGCCGCTCAAAGCACTTGATGTATAACAGCTGCAGCCGGAAGGGATAAATCACGCTTGCTCAGGTTGCAGCCCGCAAAGTTTTCTTGATACTCCACCTGCAGCTTCACGTCCTTGCAAGCAAATCAGCCTTCACACCCCATCTCGTGAGCAGGCCGCTTGGCCAGTATCTGCTAGCGCAGGCACGGGCCAAGCACACGTGCAGAACACCGGCTCAGATGCTCACGTCGTCTGTAGGTCCAGAGAGCCCAGAGGTGTACCAGCCTGGGTGAATCCAGGCAGCCCTGTGTCATCCTTGCGTGCATCATCCTTGAAGGGCGGTCTTTGAAACTTGGAACACTGCAAGTCTGGGCGGCCGACCCACGACTTTGGTGGGTCTTACAACCTGCACATTGGCAGGTATCTGCAGGCAGATCTTTTCGAAAAGTCGTGCCTGATGCGACATCGCCTGACCGAAGGCAGAGCAGGAAGCACAGAATGGCGGAGCGGTGCTACTCAAATTGCCCCCAGCAAAGATTTCCCCTTTCTGGATTCTGAGCTTGATTGGTGGGTGGGCAGGTGCCGGGGCTTAAGGCAAGTGCGGGGTTTCTACGAAGCCGCCCTGTGCAGCCATGCATTCCAGGCTTTGGAGATAACATGGCATAGTAGAAAGACGCAGTGCCTGAGCCTCCTGTTGAGCAGCCACCAGCCTGAAAGCATGAAAAGCGCTCCATCACAATAGTCAATGCACAGCAATTGCGTGGAGAAAGCCAAGGACTTGAAACGCGAATCTGTGTCGCGCACCCTTCCTCAGTCTGCGTGTGGCCTCATTACCGTTGAGCAACGCATTACACAGAAGAACTTCATCAGCAAAGGTCCTGCACGAAGACCGTATAACAGAAGAGTCCGCAGGAAGCCCAATTCTTCCAGAAAGAGAATGTGTAAGAGCACACTTCGGTGAAAACGGCAAGTTTGGCCTTCTGGCTTTTTGGCTAGCTTTGGGTGAAAACGGTTGCAGTGATTTTTCAGCATTGACGCTGGTAACACTGGCTCATCACTGAGATGAAGACCATCTTGGCTCCTGCCCATCTGCAGGCTCCAGATCTGCAGAACACAGGTGCTTGGACCAACTGCGAATGGCAAGCCACTTCCTTGCTCCGAAAAGAAACAATTCCATACTATATGCACCTTAACAGCAGCGCATGCTGCAACGCTGTGTTAAGATCCCAGCTGCCAGATCAGCATTCCAGGAAGCTGAATCGTCCTGGGTCTGGGCGGTGTGACAGTTCCCTCACCTGCCTCGTCCCCAGCAGAAACATCAGCACATCAGCAGAACAAGAATGCGCATGCATCCCACATTTTCCTGCCAAGACTGAAATGAGGCCACAGTGGTTACAGAATTCAAGATCTTTCAAACGAGCTGGTTCGTGATCGGACTGTCAAAGAATTTTCAGCAACACACCTTACTGCACATCAGCAGCCCGACGGCGAGCACTGGCCATGGACGGGAACTTACCAAATGATCCGTCCCACTAGATGCAAAAGTACTCGCACGAATTATCCGGAAGAGGAATTCACTGCGGGTATGTCCAAAGAAGCAAACACGTCAATCTGTGAAACGCCACGAGACAGCAAACCCGGCAGCTCATGAAAATGGATATGGTGCGTGTGGCAAGTGTGTGGCATGTCTTGGCGGCACGCGGTCACGTTGCCAAAAAGAGCACCCTGTATCCGAGTGGCCTCAGCACGTTTCAGGTTTTTGCCACAGCCTGATCAGCCACTGGCATGGTCAAAACAAGCCAGGCATTACCTTGCAGGCAAGGTACTGCAGAGTGAAGATGCAACTGTTCCAGACATGCCTCTGAAAGAGTACAAAACTTCCGTAAGACATTGCGCACCAAAGCGAGACACAACAGCTTTGACCGGGTGCCCACGCGTGAAAGACGTTCTCTCCAAGGAGGATGCGACCCCGACCGCGATCACTTGTGCCGTTTGCAGATGCCATGTTGTGACCCCACGGGCGACATCGCTTGCTGCATGCTGATTACATCATGGCAGTTGGAGCAGGACTTGTTGCAGTTCAGTTGTAGCATTCTTTTTGCAAGTATTTGGTTATTGCCCCTGACATTCGATGTTGGCAGAAGACCTCATTGCCCGGAAACTGCCCAAGAGCCGGCTTTGCACTGCAACTCGCCTTGAGTCAAAACCAACACGAAACAAGCAAAATGTACCTCCCAAAGCCGCACGGTGCCGTCCGCGCTGGTTGACGCCAGCAGCAAATCATCCGGGGAATAGGCCAGGCGCCAAATCTGAGTTCAAGGCCGGGATCACGTGCAATTTAATCTAACAAGCTGCACTTGAGAATGCTTCCAAGAATAGGACGGTGTCAGCGTGCCCGATCAGGGGTGCCAAGAGTTGATGCGTGACAAGACACCTGGAAAGTGCTCTGTTCAGCCTGGTTGTAAACCGATCCACTGACAAGTCCAAGGAGTCTACCACAGATTGATTCTGTTGTCGCTGGTTGCTGTCGCCAGCTGTCTCTGGTTCTTGGTGACCTCGTGCCACGATAGCATAAGCTCTTCTGCCGCCGAATGGTATTAGTATCATGCCGAGCTTGTCTGAGACATTGGCGGCAATTGTCCAAACAGGAAAAATCTGTTGGTACCTAATGCTCATGGCGGATGCACATGTTCAGGCCGCCTCGGGGCGGAAGCCACAATGGACGTCCCAAAAGCAGCAGAACTCCGATTCCAAAGGCTCCAGCACATGTAAAGAGTGTATGCAGAAGTCTATATGAAGAACAAGTTCCATGAAGCAAAGCGCTAAAAAGGACATGTAAAGTTGACAGGACAAGGTCTCCGACCAATCTCTGCACCATCGCCACAATTACTATAAGTCCCCGAGAGTGGTGGGACCCAAGGTTACCAAATCCCTGAAGACCATCTATAAGGGGTGTGCCATCTTTCAAGCAAAGACTGGCAGGCATTGATGCTGCGCACGATTCCCCACTGGGATCAGGAACGTTTGATGTGATGTGAAACCTGCCCAAGACAGCAATCTGGCCAGCATGACAAGGGCTTGATTGTACCATGGCCATGCGATTTTGGGTTGCACAGATGCCTTCGTCCCCAGGCCTTCTTGGAAGCGCCGCCTAACAAATTGATGCTTGACAAATTTGTTGCATTCTGGCTTGTTGCACGCGTATTGGAGTTGCTACAGCACAAAGTCCACAAGCAGCGAAGGCTGAGCTGTGGGCTACCCATGGTCTTCGTGCCACGGATTGAAGGGACAACTGATGTCAAAGTATCTAGATCCTTTCTGCAGTTGCGCGTCTCATGTCTTCAACAGAACATATGATGGGCTACGTACGCCAGGTGTGGGTTGATTGTGCATGTCAGGAAGGTTTGCCAATTCATGGAAACCTTGAATCATCTCGCTGCTTGAGCCATTCCCTAAAAGCTTTCCCGAGCACCACCCTAATGTCTGATACCAACTAAGTTCGGCCACTATGCCAAACATCTATGCGTCTATGCAGCCAGGAGAGAGATTCAGTAGAAAGGCAGAATCAGGCCAGTGGCCAGCTCCGACTTGGCCTTTGCCAGGGAAAAGGCTCCATCTGAGCTCCGCACAGGTCAGGAAACAGACCCAGCCTTCTCCTTGTTCAGCTCCAGAGCCAGTCGGTTCTGTGAGTTGCGCAGCTGCGACTGCCAAACAAGTCACGGCTGGAACATCCCGGCCATGTCTCGAGATCAGCAGAACTATTCGGCCCGTCTTCAATTAAATCTAGGTTATTGTATTGTATGCTTGCCAAGCATTTCAGGCACTGAGAGAAGGCTAGCTGAAGGGGCGTGATTGTCTGGAACCTGGCACAGCCCGTTAAGCAGCATGCAACGTCACGCCTCAAAGTCCAGCTTTATCCTTTCCAGCCGGGACTCTTTGTCAAGCACCTGGCACGAGACACCCTCCATCACGGTAGATTGCAGCCCACAATAATGTTGATTGCAAAACGTATGCAGGCCCTTTGGGATTCTGCTCTCCTTGCATCTTCACTGGAACTAGCGTTCCCAAGGCTTTCATCCAGGGGGAACTGGATTTGTGAGGATCTGCCGTGCAGACAGCAAATTGCAGCGGCCAGACCTGCAGTTCCAAGTCACGCTTCTCCTGATTGAGACCATGCCATGTCGTCCAAACATGATGTCTCTTTCCGTCCTGCTGATGTCGCTGTGAAGCATCCTCAATTTTGGCAGTCAGAGTGGCCTGGCATCGTAGGCTTCTACCGAAGCATGAAGTTGCCACACGAGAAGGAGCCTCGGTGCGTAAAGCACCTTCCAGGGCTTCTGTGACCTGTCATCACCGATTAAATCGTTCATTCTGCAGCATGTCTGCTGTCATCAGCAGCAAGAGCTGCGGGGAGCCGAACCTCGTGAAGCTCTTTGGATAGCTGAAGCTTAGCTTGCCTCGCCTGCTCATCAATTCTCATAAATTAGATTTGCATGTGCGCCGCTCTAATCAAGCTCGCGCCTCTGCAGCTTCTTGCGCTTCCAACCTGGCACATAGATGACATCCGAAATTCAATCTTCTGAAGACTGCCAGCCTCAACTGATGTAGGTCCTCGCAGCGCGTGAGCTGTGGAAGGCCCTTCCCTACCCTCTCTCTTGTTCGCTAATCTTCTCTCTGCCTGGGGAAGTAACTCGTTCCCCTCAAAGCAATGCCTCTGAATACCTATCTTTGCGTTCCCGCATGCAAACATATGCGGTCCGCTGTTTGTTGATCCAGCTCTTTGACTGCCAGGGTTCAGCCATGGAAGGACAATCAAAGAGGACGCTGAGCTTTTCACAAAATCTTCTTTGTTCTCAATGCAGTCTACACCTCACTTCACTGAGCACTACAAAGCATGTTCAGCGGAAGCTTGTTTCTTGCACCAAGTCCTTGTCAGCCACTTCCAGCTGAGCCTGGCCAACAGCTAGGCTTTCTGGGTGCATGTCCAACTGATAGACAGCTCATGTCATTTCATCCTTGGCCAAGCCTGCTTCACGTGTAGGGAGCGGTTCGCTTCCTTCAATTCGGACAGGACATCATCCTGGCCAAGCTGCTCGCAGCGTCAGACACCAAGTGTGCAAGTGCTGAGGCCTTCTCTCTCTCCAGAGCCAAGGTCTTTGCGGAGGTCTCATCCTGCACCTTCCGCGTGTCATTCTAAGTCCATGCAATGCCTCAGCTTGTGCCAAGGAGACGGCCCTGCGCAAGGACTCAACCTAGCAAGGTACAAGGTGCCAAAGTGGCCATGTCTGCACGGCCGTCACATCTTCACATCACAGAGATCGGGCTAAAGCGGCTAAGTTGGAAGCATGCGATTCCCTCCATCTGTCGTACTGCTCCTGGCTCTCCTGCATGCCCCGGACGCCAATAGAAGCCAACTCATTTGCCTTTCAGTACTCATTTGTGTTATGTATTGACACTCCAGACTCGAGCATCCTTAGCCTGCTGAGCCTCCTTCGTCAACATCTCCTCATTCGAGATAAATTGCTGGCACGTGTGGGGAGGTGTAGCTGCTGCACTTTTGCACATCTTTAAGTGAAAGTACCGCTTACACTCATTGGGCTCACACACTCAATACCTCACACACACACACAAACACACTCACTTGAGCGGACCATGAGGTTCAATGGGTGGCGGCTGCAATTCATATCTTTTCTTTTCATTTCGTTTCTTGTCTCATCCATTCTTTTTTAATTGGGAGAAACATCGAACAATTAATGTCTCTTTTGGCTCTGAGGCCATTCATCTCCTGATGATCTTCATCTTGTTGGAGTTATTTAGGAAACATGTTACCTCCAACACATCAACTTCACGCCGCATCACCACCACTGTTGGAATTGTCAAATGTGGCATCACTGAGCTCTCTGCAAGGTCCATGACTGACTGACATGTGTGCAAACAGAACGGCTTCAGAATAGTATAGGTCCTGTATTGAGTGCACTAGCGAGGATTTTGGAAAACAATGCACAGCGAGGATCCTTAATGCAAATAGTTCACATAGAACAACGCAGGTACAGAGATTGGCGTCCCAATCTGCATCACGGAGTATCCACAGCTGTCTTCGTTGGCAGCAGAACTGTGGACTCCCTGCTGCCCCCTGCTTTTGGATTGTTTCTGCTTTCATCTTAGAATGCTAGACAAGCAAGGTCAAAGCTGATGGTAGTAATTTAGCTCCGAGGTTGACACACTCACTCACACTCACACACACACACACACACACACGCACACACACACACACACACGCCTCCAGAAGCAAAAAAACAACGAGACTCCCAGGCCTGCAAGCGTTGCCTGTCTGAGTCGAGTACTTCACGCTCTCGGGAAGCCTAGAGCACAGTGAAATTCGAGTGTGTCCCCCTGGTTCCAATCCTGCTCACATGTGCAAATAGCAACTTGAACATGAGCCTCTTTGGCGAGTTGGTTGACGGAGGTTTGTAGATCGTTTACCTGGTCTTGCAGTGCTGTGTTCTTCGTCTCGACCTCATTGGCATCCAAGTACCGAAACACGGCTTTAGGTGTGAATGCTAAGTGCTTGTTGAGAATGCTCCTACCAAGCAAAGGTGCCTGCTGCAGCAAGACGGAAGCTTCTGTTTTTTGGGCCTGCAGCAGATCCAATCTCACACTCAATGCGTGGTCCGATTGAGGGAAGACCAGCCTCCGCACGACGTTGCTCAGATTGCAGAGACAGCCTGCAGGAACTCAACTTAATGTGCGGCACACGTAAACATCTCCGGAGCTCTGCGGAGCTGTAGGTTGTAAGCAGCATGATACCTTGTTAGTCCTGCTCGTGCCGGCTCCCAAGCGGTGCTCGAATGCCAGAGCGTGGCGGAAGAAACTAATGCGCAGTTAAGAGCACACAGAGCTGTTTCCGTCATAGAGCTCCGTTTGAGCAAGGCTGTTTACATTAGGCATCCAGATTTACATTGGACGGTTGCATTCAAACAGTCATTGACGTAAAACGCTTAAGCCGCTTGCCATCGCTTGGCCTTGTCTCAGCCACTTCTACAGCCAGCTGATCTCTGGCATGGCTCATGTCCTCGTTCAGGAAACGAAGCGACATAATGAAGCCTTTCTCGTTAAACCAGGCTGTCCTGCAATTCCAGACGAGATGCACTTAAGCTTGCTGATGACCTTGCACATGTGTCGCATGCAATAGAAACAAGTAAAGTCGTTACAGCAGGCGGCTCTCACACGCCCACTTCGCATGCATTGGAACCCCTGCACACTCCTCGGTTCAGCTGGGCATCCCCTTCAGTAGTTTCTATGTCTTGGAAATTATCTGAATACAATTTCCATCATATTCCTTGTCCGTAAGCTTACCCCGTGCTTCTGAACCAGCGATCCTCAAGTATCTGGAACTAAGACATACCATAATTCAGTGGGTCATGAGCAGCAGACATCACAGCTTCACAGGGTTTAGACGACAGATCTGGCACCGTTGCCAGAGGCTCGGCTTTTAGAGCAGTCCCGCGTTTCAAAGGCGCTACGCGCTCTTTCTCTTGCCAACGTTGCATGAACTGCTCATCAGCTTACTCACTGCGCTTTGATGGGCTCTGAGTACCCAGCTCCGTAAGTTGGCCCTTCAGGTCTCTGATTGCCTCGTCTCTTTGGCCATGCTCCTGTCAACATCTTAGAGGAGGATAATGACTATTGAAATCTATTTGGGCTATTTTGCGCTTGCCAGTGCCGCAAATTGAGACCCCCAGCCTCTGCAATTCGTGCTTCGGAACCTAGCTCAGGTTTGCAACATCCAGACATGCTACAGGCAGGTCAAGGCCTGTTTTGCAGCGCAGTGGCAGAAGTCGTATTGTGTATTCTACGAAATCACTGCAGTGGTGTATACTTGCTGCTACTTCCACATAGCAGCTTGGAGCATGGATGCTTGGAGCAATGGTCAGCCAAAAGTTGAGGCTGCAAACTTGCGAGGCTGCTCTGCAACTCACGGATCTGTGCCTCCCCGGAAATTCGTGAAGGAAAATGTAGACTGGTGTCACAGTGGTGTGCAGGCCGCCTCCAAGAGTGAGGTGTCCTACCACGAGGTATAGCATCAACACCAGGTCAGGAAACCACTGCGGCGGCCTAAGTCAAGGTCCTCCGACTTTCTGCGAGTTACATCCTGCACAGTCAGTCAAGGACAACTTGATACGGAGAACGTTCTGCCAGGCTCGCGAGAGATCGCCGTCCTTTTGCACTTCTTGCGTTCACATGCACATGCAGGAAGGACACCGTATACTTCTCAGAACCAGTGCTCACCACCAACATAACACTGTGTTGCTGCTGTCAAGGACCCTTGCAGCTACGCTTGTCAGACGTCTGTGGGATTTGATGGCCTCCAGCTGCGCGCACAGCTGCGCAGTGTCGTTGGTGAGCTGGGCCTTGGAAGCATGGTGATAATGCGGCAAGATCAGAAGTTGCACTGCGACCTGCAGCTGGTCTCTCTCGCGCTGCAATGATGCCAGGCGCTGGTTCCAGGATGCACCCTGTCAAAGGAATGCGAATGGGGCTGTCACATCGGCTCTAACGTTGCCTCAGACATGTCACAAACAAGGGCGATGCAACGTGCCAGACTAGGCTGAAGCCTGATCAAAACTTTAGAAGCTCTTTCCAGCTTCAGCAAACACTGTGGAAAACCTGTGTGTTGCTTTGATGAACATTTGCTAAAGAGATCTTGGACAAAAGCTGTCCCGTGTCAAGCACGAGTAGCTGCAGTGCAAGCCCGTAAAACTGCCCAGCCGCACTTTCCTGCGCACGTTTGAAGACTGGAGGGACTCTGAAGCACAGCTACTTTTCAGACATGGCTGTCAGTTCTCCAGCAAGCATAACAAGATGCTGGCAGAACTTCTGGTGCGGAGTTCACGTGCAAAGTCCAGCGTCGGCATTGAAGGCTCCAAACGGCTAGATACCCACAAAATCTCTCGAGAACATCAGCACTACACGGGTGAATCCCGAGTGATGTCAAAGTCAAGAACCAAAAGTCGGAAACAGAGAGGAGAGAGTCGGAAATCAGCAAAGCAAAGGTCGGGAATAAAGGAGATGCCAGATGAGGCATCTTAAGGCGCCAAACCCTAAACCCGAAGACCTTCAACCCCAGTGGCATATGTTCTCCGGACAAAAAATTTCAGCGGGACCCTAAAATGGCAGAGGTGTAGACGCTGTGAAGAAAAAACCGGAATTTTCAAGGCACCTTCAAAGTCTCCCATCTGCCAATTTGATCACTGAACGAAGCGCGATCATTCACACAGCATGGTCTCTGCGCGAACTCGTCAAGCCAGCCATGCAGTGTGTGTGTGTGTGTGTATGTAGCATTGCGCGTCGGGGTTTTGAGGATTTACCATCTAGGGTTCGCGGCTTTAGGGCGAAGGGCTTTAGGTTTCAGAATGATACGCCCTGGCGTTGTGCGTTTGCAGTGTTCAGATTTCAACAGAAATCCTCATGTATTTTGCTTCTTGTAAGATTCAATTAATCATCATTTAGGACCTAAACCAGGAAGATCTCTCTAGAATTTTGGGAGATGCTGGGGAAGCTCTAGGATGGTTTTGGGAAAGCTTTGAGATTGACCAAGACCTGGTGTGAGGGGAAGAGTGTGGTGGTTGTATGGTTTTTTTTTTCTTCGCCCCACTCCCCCACCCCCCTCCCCCCGAGTCTTGGTCATTCACATATTTTCCCCAAAGCCATCCTAGAGCTTCCCCAGAAGCCCAAAATCTCTCAGACGTTCTGGAGAGATCTCCAACTCTCCCTTTGACCCTCACCCAGGCTCTCTTCAGCTTTCCTTTCCTTCCTGATGTAGTTTTATTATCAGCGAGGAATAGTGCAGATAGCCGTAGCGGTCACAGTAATAAATACCATGCACCGACCTCCTTGTACATCATTGTTTTCATTGATTCCTACCCTTCCCGAAGATAGATTTGCTGCTGCCAGAGTACCTGAAGAACAGGCAAAGGCATTTCTACATATCAAAAGCAGACGGCAAAGCCAGGCCCTTACGAATTATCTTTATCTGAAATGATGGGTTAACAGAGATGGCAGCACAATTCTAACCAGATGTACTTTGAAACATGACAAGTGGCCGCCCGGTAGCATGGCGCGATCATTACTTCAAAAACGTTCATAAGGGAGGAATATAAGATGTGCACCCACTTGTATGCCATGTAGTTAGAGTACAGGGATCAAGCACCAAATGCATTATATCAGTTTTATTTGCTATGTTGAGAGAAACCTTACCAAGTATAAACATATTGGGGGAAGCCTCGCCCAATACACAAAGTACAGCTACGAATAGTAGTAGAAAATGCAGTAGGGTATAGTCACCAAATGCGCCACTACATTGGTATGAGTCATCTAGTGCATATTGTAAATGAAGCACGCAGCTTCATAAGCCCAAATGTATATGAAAACGCTCAAAACACCGTAAATTGCGGTGTTTTCAGCTGTTTTAGGTAAGCCATCATGTGGGTATAACGCGGCCAACTGGACCCAAGATCTTTCAAGGTAGATTGTGCGGGGGAGGGGATGGGGTGGTGGCCATGTAAATACATATATATATATACATATATATGGCTACTGGTCGAAACAACGTGCCCCGCGTGCACGTTTTAATGCTATCTGATCCGGAGGGTCTGGATCGCACACTTGATCCGGAGGGTCTGGAACGATGACGGACCCTTGCTGGTTCCCACAAGAAATACGTGGTGAGTATGCGCTACATACTTTGTTTGGTCTGGAACTGGTATGGAACAGGTGTGGAACGGGCACGGAAGGGACACCCAATGCAATGTGAATTTTGCAATATTGCATTCGTTAGTCTGGAATGGAGGGGTCTGGAACGGAATTAGAGGGTTTGATCCGGAGCTCTGGATCCGGGTCTGGATCGAGATGTGCGCTTGCCCTTGTTCCGGACCTTTCATTTTGACCGGTAGCCATATATACATATATGCATATATACATATGTACATACATACATACATATATACATATATACATATCTATATTTGTAGGTACATTGATTAAAATCATAAAGTATGTCGAGTCAGGCATCTCCAATATGATGAGTATAAACTTTGATCCGCCGAGGCCGGAGGGCTGGGGCCGTTGGATCCAGGTCCGGAGACTAGGAGAGTAAGTTAACCCTCCCATCCGAACTGCTTTTTCTTTTCGGTATCTACGGGGGGCAGGGGGGCTCGGCTGGTCGCCTGGGTTCCGCACAGGCGGGGCTGGGGTTGAAATGCAGACTGGGGATGACTGGGGGAGGTGGGGGAGGGGGTGGGGGGGTCTGGGGGATGGGGGGCAAGGCGTGAGCTGCGGTGCAGGTCACGAACTTTGTTGTTCTGAGCATGCAGCTCATGTATGACAATGGCACGTTGCAGTTCATGATTGGCGTTTTCAACATCTGTAGGTTCCATGTCACGCGTGTCATCTCTCGCCTCGACAACCTTTGCCGAGGCGGTGCGCGTTAGCGGGGTTAAATTAGAGGTCATGACATCCATATTCTCTTTGCTCTTGTTATGCAAAATGCAAATGTAACCGAGGCTCCGGGAACTGGATTCACAGGATGCATCAATACCCTAGCGAAGGCCTCTCTCCTACCCTGACTTGATTTTTTTTGATTTGTTTCTTTTCTAGAAGAGGCCCATCCGACGAAAGTCATATTAAAGATTGCAAGCGCGCCATGATTCCGGCCTAGCCTTGCGGCTGGCAACTGCAGTTTTACTGTGCCCACCCCCTCAGGTACAGAGCCCACACAACAGAAGTTGGATGTACTTATGAGACGCGCCGGCCTTGCGGGCCACCGGCAACTGCAGAGAATGACACAAACATGCGCATCACAACAACAACAACAACAACAACAACAACAACAACAACAACAACAACAACAACAACAACAACAACACCCACCTTCGAGGGCAGTTGCAACTGACAGCTTTGCATCTCAACTTACCATCCCATCGTTCAAGGGTGTGCGCCACCAAGCCCTCACGTTAGGCGCGCATGGGGAACCATGTCGAGAATGTGAATTTGAGCTGCCAACCCTCTGAAGCACAGGCGCATGGCGCACTGTGCGCTTTGGCCCACCAGATTTGGGCCACACATTATGTTTGATGATTGTCGACGATGAAGATGCATGGTCTGGTGCAGGCCTCTGCCCCCTGCACAGGGTCCTGGTTTGAGCCTGAGCCTTTGCCCCCCCCCCCCACAAAACACCACACTTTGCTCCATCAACTGGCCGACCTCCTTGCTGGCTCGGCCTCACAACTCAGCTGTTCGAGCTAATGCGGCGGAAAACCTAAAGATCCAGGGAGGATCTCCAGGTCAGCATACAAACTACCTTTAAGCCTTGTAGCAGAGCTCTTTTCTACAGTGGGCTGCGGCGAGATCGGTCATGGTAGTTCATCACTGTCAACATGTAGTCGTACATGAGACTGAACTGTAACATGCATGACATGCAACTGGAAAATCAAATCAAACGTATAGGGGATTCAACAGATATAATTACTAGAAGTAGGTGTTGGAGAGCTGCGGGATCACAACCTTCCCCAAACAAAAGCCTGGGGCGTTGTGGCATGGCATCCAAGACTTGTCATACTTATTGGACTTGGTTATGCAAGGCGTCTCCAACATTGCATCAAGTATGGTGATATCCTTGACATAAATGGTACATTCCGCGTGAGAACGCCTTGGGAGGGTAGGGATGTGCCACATAGAAAGTTTTGAATCTATTGGACTTGGCTATTCAAGGGGGCTCCCAAAATAGCTGCAAGCATATACAGATCTTTGTCATGAATGCCATATGCCGCGGGAGAATTTCTACACCTGCCTGAGTGCTTCCCTAAGCCTGAACTTCTCTAAATGTCCATGAAATATTCTCTCAAAGCATGCCGATCTTGATGTGTTTGTTTACACATACCCATATAAATCTTGCCACCACCAGTATGGATATGACAACCTATACGAGCTCAACTGGTCATATTGGCGGGTACTCACTCGATATACTTAGCAACATTTATTGAAGTCTTATGACGTCACGTTAGTTGTCCGAGGGGGAATGGTTGCTAACCTAGCTAGGATATGTATATGTGTAGCAAGGGTGAACTGAGGCATAAAACTTTGTTGGCAGAACCCTCAAAACTTAAGAAACATTGTTAACACTAAAGAACACCGAAAATACACACCGCCAAGGCGCAATACACTTCGGAACGTTTTTGAGGTATCGCTAGGGTTTGGGGACCGCCATACTGTGCCGGACTAGCAATCGTAGAAAATCCTGCTCTGAGACGCCCTGCTGCACAAGGTGTTCTTTAACGAAGGTTATGTTATTGATGCTCGAAACTGTCTCGATGTTGGGGCGCATGCCTTCATGCATCCTTTTTGATTTACTTGCAGAACACTTTGTGCAGCAAAGCGTCCCTTTGCGGGCTTTTCTACAATTACTAGTCCCACACACTCTGGCAGTTCCCTACTGGATCCCAAAAGTAGTATGGGCTTGTAGCTGCAGCAAAACCTGCCCTCTCACCACAGACACAGGCGAAGACATAAACCTATCCCATGGCGGGGTGGTCACGGGATGCTGAGGGCATCTCGGGTGAAACAAGAGGGTGGGCATTATCATCAACTTGCGGTCTGTCCCCTTGGATGGATGACCTCTGCAGCGGGAAAGGGGCGGGATTTGCGATTAATGCGACGTTTAGGGGCTCGTGAGGGTGGAATCCGAGGTGGGGCGCGGACATGCCACGTGCTGAGGTAGCCGGTGCGGTTCCTGAAGACAGGCCTGCGCCTGAATTTCCACAGCCACAAACGCTTGCAGTGGAAGCAATATATTTCACCATAACTGGTGCGATCCTTTGGGTCCTTACCAACCAACATATTGCAGGTCAGGACATGACCGCCGCTGTTAAGGGGGCCGCGCACTGGGAAAGCAAATCATTAGGCGTGAATCTCCGAACATACGGCTGAGCTGCGTCAGCACTGATCCTCTGTGAAGTCTGCGTTGCGACAAGGCTTACTGAGGAGTTTTAACCAGATGCGCTCCCTACTGAATCCCAAAAGCTATGAGTATGGGCACACGGCTTCCTCGCTGCTGCCAGGCTGGCACGACAGTAGGTCACTGTCAAAGGACACCGCATGTTGTTGGTACCCCGGGGCCGTTCTTTCGGTGGGTGCCGAATTGTACGTTTTCTGAGAAAAACGTACAATTCCGCCCGCAGCTTCATGTGTCCTTAAAGCCCTTCTGAATGCAATGAATGCTCAAACAGACCTACTGCCGTGGGACCCCCCATTTTACAAATAGGACTGCGCCCTGGCCGTGCCCCTTTCACGGAGCCATCAGCATACAAAACTGGCCCGCTGGCCCCGGCAACAAGTTGGAAGATACATGAGCAGCCAACAACAACAACAACAACAACAACAATCACTCCTTCCGGCACTTGTGCTGCTCTGCTTCTGCCACTTCGGACGTACTCTCTACCCCGGGCTCTTCATGTTGAGTGCTTTGCTTTTTGCTTGCCTTGGGGTGTTGAGGGTTTAGGGTTTCACTCAGGTCTAGAGGTTTAGGGTTTAGGGCTTTGGTTGGGCCTAGGGTTAAGGGTTCAGGGTGTAGGGTTAAGGGTTAAGGGTCCAGGGTGTAGGGATTTAGGGCTAAGGGTTAGGGGTTTGGGCGTAGGGCTTAGGGTTGAGGCTTTAGGGTTTTGAGATTTAGGGTTTAGGGTATAGCTTATTTTCATCATCATCCATCATCATCGTCATCATCATCATCATCATCACCATCATTTTCATCATCGTTTTCATCATCATCATCATCGTCATCATCATTGTCATCATCATGCAATGAGAGGTCATGAGAGTTGATGATGGTTCATGCACCCGGGGACCCCCACTTTACAGTGCTGCCTCCCAAACAAACTTAGCTGACAAATCTGGGCCCTTCAAACCCCCAAAAATGACCCTGGGAACCCCCATTTCACAGAGGCCCGCGAACGTTGCCCGACTCCCGGGGACCCTCATTTTACAGAGCCATTTGTCCCGCGACCCCCCGTTTTAAATGTAAAACGGGGGTTCCCAGGGTTGAGGCGGAATGTGAAGGGGGATCACACACGCACACACCACTGTCTGATTGCATTGAACCCCGCAAGCCCGCATGACATACAGCCTGTCGAATGATGCCCGAACCACGGCCACAACGTTAGTTGTCCTTCCTAGCTGTTCTGAGTAGTATCATGTCTACATCAAGCACGACTGTTGCTTCAGTAGTGTCATGGTCACTTCAACCTCGATGGTTGCTGCTGTTATTGTTTGAACATCTCACTTTCCTGGGTTGCTGATAAGGAACTTGAACTACTCGACTACACAAGGAAACCCTTTTATGTACCACATACCCATATTATGGTAACTTAATTTAAGTTCCTTAACAGCAACTCAGCTTCCGGCAGGCTTCCGAACTATCGCGTGCGGATGGGCTTCGGCCTGCACAGCGGATGGGCCATCGAGGCCTCCACGCGGCCAGGGGGAGAGAGAGCAGGATTCATACCTATCCGTAAATAAGTGTGTATTTTGTTTATATGTGGTTACTTGAACCCTCTGGGTTCGGGTTCCAGAAGGCGTCTTGCTTAGGTTTTTGGATGTGCCCTGGCGGCCCACGGGCGGTCTGAGGGGTTCGAAGAGTAATGCCGAGTAACTGTCGTTGCTGCGCGAAGGCTTCTGCGGCTAGATGTTACACTCAGCTGATAAGTATCACCCCAGGTATAATTGCAGTACCCATGGAGCTCCAAGCAATTGCATTATCCTAAACCCTCTAATCCCTAAACCATGCCAGGGAGCTATTGGCTCCGAGTTCAAGATTGATGCTTCCTATCTCAGCCCGAACGTGAACATGGCGGCCAGACTGGAGGTGTGCTTCAGGGCTTCGGGGTTGAGATCTGGGTATAGGGATTGGAATTTAGGTTTATAGGTTTAGGGTTTAGGGGTTTAGGGTTTTGGGGTTTTGGGATTAGGGTTCAGAGGATGGAGTGCCTAATAACTGAGAATCACATGGAAACAAACTGGAAAATTACATGGAAGCTGGGGTTCATGTAGGGGTATAAGGTGTAAGGTAATAATGCACTGGATCCTTGTAGTAGTCCCTTTATGGCTGTGGAATTCCGTCTTGTTTCCGTTGAATCATGTCCTGCTAGCTAGACGTGAGTTAAGGCAAGCATTCATCTTAAATAGAAGTCGGTTAACTATTCGCATAGCTCACGGGCAAGTGATCTTCAATGTGTTTGAATTTTCCTTGCCCTACACAACCCAGATCATCCCCTCAAATCAATCTCCAAAGCTCGCAGAATCTGAGAGGTTTAACGAGGGACCCTGCTTGTACTTTCCTGCCCGTCAAAGCCTCCAATCAGGATCCTACATCAGATAGCACTGTTTTTTTAAGTGTCTAGGCAACGGGCGTTGATGCTGGCCGGTTTAGGGTTTAGGGGCTTAGGGTTTAGGCTCCAGATCCTACTTGCTGTAAGAACCCAAGCGCCACATGACTTTCTGCTTTCCCAAAACCGTCGTTTGGCGAAATTACCCGAATTTACAGGGCAAAACATGATGACCCCACTCGATCTCACGCGAAACGGTGGTGTATGTGGAAGATCGTCCAGAGATGGCTTTGTTTTCGGCCTGCAAGCTATTTCGAACGCTAAACCCTATTAGGTTTAGGGGTTTGGGGTGTAGGGGTTTAGGGTTTAGGGGGAGTTAAGGTGTAAGGGGTTTAGTGTTTAGGGGTGTAGGGTTTAGGGTAGCTCTAAACTTAGCCAGAAATAAATTGGGCAACTTCGGCCTTTGCTCGCCAGGCAGTGACGAAGCAATACGGCTGCCTGCTCCTGGGCTGCCTTGGGTTTAGGGTCTAGGGTTTAGGGTTTGAGGTCTAGGGTTTAGGGTTTGGAGCCTAGGGTTTTGGGTTTAGGGCTTGGGGTTTAGGGTTCGTAGTAGGGGAACCGAGGAACCCAAAAATATTAGCAATCCATCAAGGGCATTGGGGTGTAGGGTTTAGGGGCCATTAAGATAGGACATAGGGGTTTCTTTGGCAATTTAGTTCAGTGCCTAATAAATGTCCTGATAGGAACGCATGTCCATTAATCAAACGGGGGTTATTGACTGTAGTTCATATGATTATTTAGGCGTTTAGAGTTTAGGGTTGGGAATGGAGCAAACATAGAAGTCTCCGAAGAGGTCTTCATGACTAGGCTAGCAGTTCTTATAACCTATTCCTTCTTTCTCTACGAGCCATGGGGTCTCTGTAAACATGGACTTTCGGGGCAGAGAGGGTACAGGGTTTAGGATTCAGGGCTTGGGGTAGGGGGTTACAGCTCCGAAGATGGGATCCGTAGAGTAAAGACAGTAAGAAGTGCACTCGTTTGCGGTTCTTAGGCTCTACGGCACTGGGAGAGTCAGGGGAACTTTGCACGTAGATTCGCAATGAAATCGCAGGGTCCATCAAATGGCTTCTAGGCGTCATGAGTATACGTACTAAGCTTCCCATTGCATTTGTTTGTGTTGAGGGCTTTAGATTGTTCACCACGGGAAACCCAGTTTCCGAGAAATACTCCATTTCATCTATGCTACCATTATGCGCATTGTTACAATCACTATTACACTGGAATTTGTGGGTCGTTCCCCTCCACGGTAACTGTGCTTATCGGGAGTTTGTGAAGAGGCCATGATAACTCCTATTGCGCATTTTGGTAGTGGTGACTTTCAGGGGGACTGACCTGCGATACTATTCTGGGAATGCCCCAAGGGGGCCTAACCCTAAACCCCTAATCCCCAAACCCTACTCCCTAAACCCTAAACCCAATACATATGGGGTTGAGAGTTTAACAATAAGGGGCTTTGAGTTCCCCAAACCTGAAAATGAGGACGCTAGAACATCACATGACCATACACGTTTGTACCGTCTCTATTAGCAAGGCTAACTCTGGCCCTGTTTTTGAGCCCCTGACTGCGAACCGGAAGTTTGAAATAGCGAAGGCGGCATCCCATGGGGTATGGGGCAGGTGTCTCAGCATGAGCTCACCATTAGGACCCTAGAAAACTTGAGGTATTCGGAGGAGATTTTGGTGCCCTTTTTTTTTCTGGACTTGTCCATGAGCTCTAGACCCTAAACCCCAAATCCCAGGCTCGGCACCTATGTCCGAAACCCTCAACTACGCCATACTACGCCCAAACCCTAAACCCTAAACGTCACAAGGATCCTCATGACGGACGCCATCATAAAGCTTATGTCAGAGGAGGTCTCAGAGGCTGGCAGATAGCGATGGGAGATGTTGCTGAAGAAACATGGCCCAAGTAGAACGGGGGTTTAGGGTTTAGGGGGGTATAGGGTTTAGGGGGGTACCGCATATTCATGTGAAGGTGGGCTGTATAAGGGCGAAAGCAGAAGATGGTCAGTACTCATCAGTAGAAGTAACAAAGTTGTTTGACAGTACGTTCCCGCCAACTTCGGAAGACATGGCAAGAGGTTCATGACTAACTAAAACAGTCACTGTTCAGTAGTGCCCCCCCTCAGTAACCGCTGGATAATAATTATAATATGGTTATATATAGCCCTTAATAGGACCCCTAATATAGACTGTACTGGGTGGGGGCAGTACCCAAAGTCACTGTAAGGTTCAGGCATGCGGGCTTGTGTCCAGTGGTTTCTCACATCCCAAGGAGCAGCCTTCAGAGCAAACTAAACCCGTCATTTGGGGAGTTCAGGGTTCTCAATGCCTCTAAACGTTCTTGATTTGCAGGGAGGGTTGTAAGGAAGTCTTCACCCTAAACCCGAACCCTAAACCCTAAGAGCCTGCCTGAAGGCTTCATTGAAGTCGAGGCCTAAGCGCTCAAGCCATGAGATTACTCTATGCTACACCGTTATCAGGCTAATCGCCTATGAGAACCAAGACCTTCCTTGTACCCTTAAATAGGAGTATATAGTCCCTAGACCCTAAGCCCTAAAACCTGAAATAGGGGTTAGATGGAGGGTCTAAGAAGTGAGTGGTGCGCAATGATCTCCTTTGCCAATTTGTCGTAGGGCGAATAAAGTAGAGATTTCTCAAGATTCTGGGTCCTTTTGGCGTTCCCCAAATCAAAGATGGTGGTGTGTTGCCGTTCAAAGAGCAGTGTTGAGCAATCCAGAAAAAAAGCGTTACAATCAAAATTCCTGCTGGGTGATGATGTAGCATAAGAAACACATGTTTCCCCGCTATCAGGGCTCACTAGAGGCTTGATCTAAGGAAGGGCGATTCTAGCTTGGCTTACATGATACTTTTAGAAGTAGGCTTGTCCTGTACGCCCCCAACATATTGAAATCTTATTGCCAGGACGTCACCATGAAAGCTCCCGGTTTCAAGGAAGCCCCGGCTAAGTAGTAGATTAATTTTGCATACAGCGGGCTCCAAATAGTGTAGAATCATGTTCTTCCCTTAGATGTAGTAGGTTTGAAATCTTTTATTGGGAAGAACAGGAATGCCGGGTCATTGACCACGTGCGGCTCTTTGAAAGCAAGGACCGGCCTGAGCATACCAAGCTGCGGAGTAATGTAGTGGCCAAGGCAACCACCATCATGGTCCCAGGTTCCTTACATAATTAAGACAGGTGAGGTGCAAATAGACACCAAAATTGATATTGACAGCTATCAAGGCCCCTATAGTAGTAGTATGATGATTTAAGATTTAGGCGGTTTTTCTAAAGAGGCGCGCGTCTTGGGACATCTGGGAGCGACAGGGGGAGCACAAATTACGGGTATCCGTGCAAAGGACTATGTGGGCGTTGTCCTGGGAAACTTCCATTAACTCTTTTTGGTAGCAGAGTTCTTGGCTTAGGCATATGACTGTGGGTTATGATGATTTCAGATTCTGGCTTAACGGATACAGAGTTTGGGCAAGTTTGGGGTTCAGGTCGCCGGGTTGGCAGTCTGGAAATTGAGATTTGTTCTGCTACCAGAGCTAGGAGCGTGAGGGCTACTTCTATGTTATAATCTTACTGGCTTTATCCACCAAAAAAACGCTATTCAACTGAAAACCCGCAGCCCTGAGTTGCGCAGCTACTGGAAAGGTCTTATACTCCAAGTCCGGGATCCCAAAATCAACCCCCCAGCCACACACTGCAAACAGGATCTGGCAGACAGAGGAATGTGAAAAGGCCTACCCCTAACTTGCAATCCCTCTACTAGACTTTCTGAAGATAACTTCAACTCTTGAACGCCTTGCCTTAAACAATTGGGGGGTAAACCCTAAATTCTAGGCCCTAAACCAGATACCCCAGTGGCACCCGTTTTCCCTTTTTTTTGGGGTCTCCTTATTGAAGCTGAACATTAGGAAAAAGGGTACCCTTTTTAATGGGTCTGGGAAATTAGTAAACCGTGTGTAATAGGGGCTTAGCAAAGCCGCGATGCGGAGGATCCCCCTAAGGTCTCTACGAGCCTAAGGGCTTAGGGTTTAAGCTTACAGCGAAGGGTTTAGAGTTTCGAGTTTAGGGACCATCTGGGTTAGCTATCCTTAAAGCTTGCCTCTGATCCGCGGGGAATGAAGTAATGGAAAAGAGCATGGAAACAACTATGTTGTTAGGGGTTTGTAGGAACTACTAAAAGGATCAACTTCTTGATTCCTTGCTAGCCAGAAGTAAGTAAACCCTGAACCCTAATAAGCCTGAACATGGCAGATCCTCAGCGCTTCGACTTCAGGAACTTCGCAGAACTGGCCATTGTGGTTCAGTGTCCCCAAAAAGTCCATGTAGTTATACAGCAGAAGCGGGGGCCCCGAAGTGGGTCTATGGGAAACCCTTTGGGCCCTAAGTATATGCTATCTTCCTACATGGGCCCTTTGGGGTTTAGGGCCTGTAGACAAGTTTCTGCGTCAACTGTCAAGCTTCAAATGAGTCGTTGTGTTTTGAACAGGGCTACTACAGCTAGGCTCTAGTACGTTTCGAAAAGACTAGCCAACCACCATGAAGCACTATTCTACTGTGTTATGAAAGGTATGAATGATCCAAACTCCACTTCCAGTGGCCTCAGACCTGTATACAGCCTAAACCCTGAACCCCAAACCCTAAACCCCAAACCCTTACGTAACCCTAAACCCTAAGCGCCAAGCACTTAACCCAAACCAACCTCACTTCAGGAGCCTTTCAAACTCTACACTTACGACCTCAACGATCTGGCGCTGGAGGTCGCAGCCTCAGCGTTGGAAGTCATAGCTTAGGAGGACCCCTCTCACCGTGATCCCTGAACCCTAAATCCTAAACCTTTAACCCAAGTTTTATTCTCCTCCCGGCCACCATCCTCCAAGTGCATGCTCCGCCCTTCAATACAGGGATTTCCCAAAGTTAGGGGGTACTTTTTTCGGTGGGTCCCGATAGTATGGGTTATACTATTTGCGGGTCTACATTGAGGTCCCCCTATTTTGGGAAACTACCATACTGGTACTATATGGAGAGCTTGTGCTATTGGGGGAGAGGTTGATAAGGGAAAGCAGGTGACCGGCAACCTTTCGCGGGGACGGGCGCTATGCTGGACCGGCGGGCGACCAAACATCTCCGCTCCGGCGCTTACTTAAGGACCGCTGAGAAGCCATTTTTCCGCAGAACAAGTCGCCCTCACACCTAAACCCTAAACCCTAAACCCTAAACCCCGAACCCTAAACCCAAATTGTCATAGAGCCCTCATGCCGAGGACCCCAACTGGGGCCCGCATCTTGACATGTTCAAATGAGCTATAGTCTAAACTCATAGCATCCCTCTTAAGAACCACTATAATAGTCCTCTATATAATCCCTATGTAGCCCTCTTTGAGGACTTTAGGCCCTAAACCCTAAATCCTAAACCCCAAATCCTAACCCCTAAAGCCTAAATCCTAAACCCTAAACCCTATATCACCCCCCCCCTCTTAAGGAATTTTTGACGATAGCTGAAATGTTTCTGCCCTGCTCCCACTTGGAAGAGAAGGGATGAGACCTGACGTCTGCCTTGGGGCCCTCCGCTGTATGGAATCCCGCATAACCAGGGTTTAGGGTTATGTAGGGTTTGGGGTTTATACTATCCCCAATGGAGAATCACATGGAAAAGAAAGTAGAAAATGAAATGGAAACAATGATTATGATTACAGGGATTAGGGTTTCCAAAAGTTAGGGGGTTCTCCCGAAGTATGGGTTGTAGTAGTTCGGTGTCTATAGTGGGATCCCCCTATGTGGGGAAACTATCATACCATATGTTATTATATACATATGTATGTATGTATGTATACGATCATATTAGATTTTCGACTTAGCTTGTCTCGGAATGCAGGCCCATAGACCTCAAAGCCAAGCGTTTTGCACAATGCTCCATGGTCTTCAAAATCCATTGCGTCACATGGGCCATCTGATCAGGTGGAACATGCACTACCTCCCGCTCCGGTGCAAGGAGCCACTTAGGGTTGAAGGTACCCCGATAAGCCCATGGACAGGCAGGGCTTCACGTCTTCGCTTCATCAAGCACGTGGCAGTTTCCCTAAATATGACGGGCCCAATGTAGACCCTAATATGCTATAGCACTTATTATAGGGAACCCCCGAAAGGCAGCCCTATTCTAGGAAACCTTTAACCCCAGTCCTTATATAATCCTATGTGTATATATATATACACACATATTTAGATATCCCTATTAGCCCCCATAAACCCTTGAAAGGTACCCCCGTTGCTGGGAAAGCCCCACATCAACACGCTAGGGTACTCCGCAGATACTAGGAGTCCGCAGGAAAGGATTTGGGGGCAGGTTTAGGGTATTGGCCCGTTGACTTGGAGGGTCAAGCGGGCTTAGGTAGGTTAATATTTGGGATGACTCGGGTTACTATATGGCTTTTAGGGGTTAATAACCTACTCACTGAGTCCCCCTGACCCTCCAAGTAGATGTCTATAACACATGATCAAGCATATACATACATTTATTTAAGGGTGAAGAGTTTAGGGTGTATCAACAGGCGGCCAAATCAAGTGTTAGCCTCTTCATGGATCCAAACCCATATTCGAAGCACACCCCGACACATGTGCTGTAGTTGCTTCAGCCCAACGAATGCAGAGTTTGCTGTGTAAAGGTTGCATGAGATTTCGGAAAGATCCGTAATAATTGTCCAAGGAACGTCAACTCTGTTGTGCTGATTTCAGAATAACATCTATGTATAGGTCCGGCAAAAAGCAGTGATGAACAATTTGAAGCTTGGCGCATGACTGCCGAAGCAACCTCCTCTGCTCATGTGGCAGCTGCTCAACATTACTCCTGCAGAATTCTCAAGTGGGGTCCCTAAACGCTTCTGGAATCCCCTAATACTGTATTTCTAGCGTGCCTAAAGGCCCCCTATTGTGTGAACAGGCTGTACAAGATGATGCGTTTGCTGCTGGATTGGAGTGCGCAGAGGGTCCAGATAGCCAATAATCAGGTACTGGGTTTTGGGTAATAGTAATTATAGTGAAGATGTTGGGCTAGTATATGATTATTACGTACTTGGACCCTTAGGGGTAGGCATTCACTTTCAAATTTCCAGGCTTCAGGACAAATGGTGTGGATATCCCATGGGGGCTGCGCTGGATCTTCTCCTTAATCATGCCTACCTGCGCGTGGGACGAGTGGATCCCTCCCAATATAGCCCCCGTAGTTACCCTAGATTACCCTAGAATAGTCCTTGCTGCCGTTTCCCCCGTTC
The DNA here is from genome assembly GCA_905231905.1 of Symbiodinium pilosum. Classification (NCBI taxonomy): domain Eukaryota; class Dinophyceae; order Suessiales; family Symbiodiniaceae; genus Symbiodinium; species Symbiodinium pilosum. The sequence continues at coordinate 57,983 of CAJNIZ010025435.1, forward strand.
CCCAATTCCCAACCCAGCTTTGGTCACACCCTAAAAGCCTTTAACAATAAGTTTCAGCTAATGTTTACACGAAACCCTCAAGCTTAAACCAGCAAGTTACTGGCACCTCTATATAATCCATATACGACCTGTACATAATTTCTATATATAATCTCTATAGGATACCTATACAATCCCTATAACACCCTAAGCTCTAAACCCTAAGCCCTACACCCTAAGCCCTGAACCCTATGAAAAAGAGGAACTTTATCTCGTGACTCGCACGTCGTCGTGCAGCAGCGCGAGAACGCGAGAGAGGTGCGGGCTGGCCAAGACTCAAAAGCTTACTACCCTTTACTACAGGGTTCAGGGTTTAGGGTCTTGAATATATGACCTCTAATCTAAACTTTTTAAACAGGGTTACTATAGGGGCTTATGTAGGGGAATACTATAGGGTTTCCTAGGGCCCTAGGGATTATATAGGACTTCGGATAAAAAAGGTGTAGAGTTCAGGGTTTAGGGCCAAGGGATTATATAGGAAGACAGAGAGGAATGGAAAAGGAAATGAAACCCACTGTTGAGGGTTTAGAATTGGGAAAGGAGAACACCAAGTGGAAAAGAACATGGAAAGTGCCATGGAAGCCCTAGGTCCCTTTGAAGGCGTGCATATCGTCCCAGTCATGACCCATAAACGACCTCCGCAGCCCCTGATACTAGATATGCCACTCATTCTACAATGGTGCTAGATTGCGGTATCAATTATGCGGGGGGCGCAGGAGTTTGCTACTAGGAGGATGGGATTACCGGTGCTTAGCGGGGAGTGGTTGAGCGGTAAAAGTGTACACAACTCAGTAGGTTCTGGTTTTTGCGGATTTTTGAACTCAGACATTTCAAGGTTGGGTGCTAAGGTGTACGAAAACTACATGCTTGACTTGAATGTCCTCATGAATGCCACTACGAACTTTCCTGATACTTCTGGCTGCACAGTGACGGGCATTAAGACACTGCCGCGGAACACAAGGCCGCAACGAAATGCAATACTAGCCAATTCGTAGCTTTCAAAGCATAGGATCCCGCCTCCTTAGGCTAAAGGGTTTAGGCGCCTTATTTTCTTACCCCGTGTATCAGGACTCCACAACGGGACCCCTGATGCTGAAAAGCATCCCAGTCAAGTGCTTCTGTAGTTTTTCATCTGACTTGTTGCTGCAATAGTCAGGCTTTCGCTATGATGAAAACGTTCAACACTTTAGAGCTTTTGGGGTACCTCTACTTCATATTATATGGCAGCTAAAGTTTCAGATTTTCGTGAGAAAAAAACAGCAACCAAGCTGATGTTAGCATGAAGTCATTCGCGCGGATTCCTCGGAGCGTTGTTTTCAGAATGAATACAAGGCTCATGGAGCTCGCGAGCTCACGGGTCCAAGCGCAAGACAGACCTCGAAAAGAGTTTCACATTTCCAGGTAGTTTCATTCTCAAAACAGGTCGGTTTCCGTTGACATGCATGGTCCAGTTACCGGATAGTTGGAGAGTTAGGTCGGCTGAGAAAGTATACTTCTGATAGGATCATTGGGCCGTCAAATCTATGCATGTTTCCTAGACTGGGCCACTTACACACTTTTCTGACTACCCGGCTCAAATTTTGACGACCTAACGCTATCTTCCACCGATGGTGTGTATTCTGAAGATCGTGCGAAGATGGGCTGCCATGGGTTGCTATCAGAATCATCACCTTCATCTGCAGAACCCTGTATTTACAGCCTCCAATGGCCCCCCATGCAATCCTCTGTATACCGTCTGCATTAGCCCGCCATGAACCTTTAACCCCCTACACCGCTACCTCAACACTATAGTCCCTCTTAAGTCGATAGAATATGGGGCATATGGGGATCTTATTATGATATGCCCAAAGCCATATTCAATCTACTTAAGGGGGACTATATACTCTAAGTTCTTTCTGTACACCATACCCCTAGCCCCCAAGCTTCTTATACCATGCATCTCGCCTCCTCGATAGTTCCAGCCCATGCCAGGCGCATAGCCATAAGAAAGACAAGTTCAGATTGCGCAAAGCTCTCAGCGGTGTTTAGGGCCTAGGGTTAACGCTTTAGGATTTTGAAGCCGATGCTGGCTGCTCTTGCCTTCAGCACCTCCACAAATGGTGAACGGAGGAACTGCGAATCTAGACATGCTCTACAGTGTTTGTTGCAACTACCGGCTTCCATGATGGCAGAAACATGGGGGGTTTCCCAAAATTAAGGGGTACCATTTTGAGGATCCCCATAATAAGGACTATAGTATTTTGGGGTCTATATTGGGGTCCCCTTACTTTGGGAATCTACCACATAGTGTATCCTGATTTGGAAATATATGCCTGCAAGAACGAATTCCGCAGGGTAGGAGCGCTTTTCATCAGACAGAAACATAGGGGTTCCAAGAAAAATTGGGCACAAAGACATCGGCTGCGGATTAGTACGGTTTTGGGCTTAAAAGCGCTCATAAGATTGTCTTTGGAGGTTTCTGGGACAGTCGAACAGAGCGCGACATCAATCAAGCCACAAGAAGGGGTGTGCCACACTTCCTTACGAGGCTCCCAGTTGCTGTTGAGGGATAAGAGACACTAAGCCTGAAGTTCTAAATCCCTAAACCCTATACAAGCTTGAAGGGAAAGGCATATCATCAAGGGCAAGGACCACCTGATCGGTGGCTTTGTCCTCTGTAAGGTTAGCCTAGTTCTGCCTATGTTAAAGCTAGCCCTCTTGATTGTTATATCCCGCCTTAGAAATTATATAACCCCCATAGAATCCCAGTTTCCATTTCATTTTCCATTTTCTTTTCCATTTGATTCTCCATTATAGGGTCCTAAACCCTAAACCCCAAATAAAATACTTGTAGCAAGGTGCCTTCAAGGACTGAGCCCATCAGAAATTCACAGTGTGTTTCTTAGAGAAGGACTCGGCCGGTTCAGCCGACCACCGACTGGTACAGCAAAGAGTTTGGGATTTAGGGTTAGGGTTTAGGGTTTGAGGATGTAGATCATGACTGCCTTTGGAGTGGGGGTACGGATAACAAGGAATATACTATTTGGAAGTGCCACATGGCTACACTATTGGGTCTTGAGCTTCGCAACAGTCTGGCCACCTCTTGTTGAAATGAAATTGCGCCTTGGCTGGAAAACACTCAAGTTAAGACCAGGTTGTAGACAATTGTCTCGTATACTTGCTAGTTGACACCCTAAACCCAACCAGGGTTTCTTAATATACCTGCAAAAGTTTGTGGAGGCTGACATGGCGCTGGGAAATCTCAATGCTTGAGGGTTCAGGGGTAGGGTTTCAACCTGCAGCGAAACGAATAGAGACCACAGCAAACTCAAGATTTTGGCGGAAATCTGTATTTTCTCGCTTATGCATGATTCCAAGTGGAAGAGTATACCGAACGACCATCCCAGTTGCATGGTCATAGCAGATTATTACAGTTTGCGCCATAGCCTGGTCCACTTTGTTCAGGTCCTATTGCGGATGCAGGATACTTGCAGCACTTGGGATCCTCAATACATCGTGGATTATAAAGTACGCAGGCGGGGCAAGATTTCCCTGCATCCACGGTCGCTGAACCCTAAACCCTCAACCGCGTGTGTTTCACCACCAAGGGCATGAGAGGGAGAAGCTGAAGGCGGAACGCTGGAGCGATGACTTTATGCGGCCAAGCAGCATTCTGAGAAGTACAGTAGCCCCAGGAAACAAAAAAAACAAAGTAGGTGCCACTTATGGCCATTAAGACCCCGAGTAATACACATAGAGGCTTTGGGCAAGATAGAGGGTTGGGTTTAAATGGTACGTCCCAGGGCGGAGGGGTCATGATTAGTTATGTATAGTTGCACGTCTTGCGCCAGGCTTGTAATATGATATTAGTATCACCCACGGAGTGCACGACCCTGCCCCCTCGTTTCATTCCAGGTATCCTTACCTCCATGAAGGGCTGTTTGACTCTGGGGTACTCTGCAGCAACTTCAACACTCATTAGTAAGTCAACTCGAATCCCTCTTCTCAGACGTTGTGGGGTTCAAAGGGTAGATTGGATTCATTTGTGAAGGGCATATGTGGCTTGTACTAGGATTCCTTCGGACGCAGCTTACCTGCTATGGATCACATAGAGCTCTTAAACCTCTCATTCTCCTCGTAAGGATAACACAGAACCCGGAAACCCCAACTGAGCTCCAAGCATGTCTTTGATACACTCAGAAGATGATCTTTGGTCCCTGCTTGTTGCTTCCAGCAGGTCCTTGCACCAACCCTACTTTGCCCCAAACTCACATGGAACCCCCGATAGAGGCTTACAAAGACGATAGTAGATGTACAAAGCCGGCCACATGGGGGTCTACATTACTCTGCGCTAAGGGCCTGAACCCTGAACCATGATCCTCACAAGTACGGAGGATGCACACCGTGTTCAGCGCTGACACGGACATCATTACCATGCGGAGCAAGTTCACCTCAGAGCCCTTGGCCCCAGAAGATGTAGGGGCTCAGATGATGGAAGCTATCGTTTCATTTGAGCCTTAGGGCGTAGGGCGTAGGCTTAGATAGTTCAAATCATGGAGAATCCAATGGGAGGCGCAATGGACAATTGCGCTGTATAGGGGTGTAGAAGTAGTGATTGATCGTAGCAGGCTGTTCAATTAGACTAGGTTTTTTGCGGTACATCATGCTCTGATGCTATAAGGGATGGTCGGGAATAATTTTGGCACCTACGTGCAGGCATATCGGAGCATTGGGTCCAAGTTCCGAGTTAAGTACGGCAGCATGATGTCTTATGAAACATAGTTTAAAATCCTAGTATCCCCTTAGTAACCCCTATAGTAGTCCCCTGTACAAACCCCTATATAATCCCCCTTGAAGAAGTTTAGACTATGGCTCTTATAGTGTTAGCAGGCCGTCCTGCGAGAATTATTTGGTAACAATTTCAGCACGCTGTAATGTATGAGGGCTTTGGGGCTGGGTTATCATGAGTTTAAGATGAGTACAAGGAAACCCTAAACCCTAAAACCTAAAAAGATGATCTTTGATGTTTTCAGTCTCTACATTGCAGTCTTGCTGTTGGTAGGCCTTAGGGATGGCTTGTCCAATGTTGAACAAGGGGTTTAGGGTTTAGGGTTTAGGGTTTAGGGATGTGTTCAATATAGAATGGGGGTTCTCTCAAAATCAGTGTTGTGTCTGGAGTGATCCCAGAGTTTTTTTTGTAAGGGACCTCCATATTTATGGAAACTATCAAATTGCCTGAATGAGTCTGAAGTGTTTAAGGCTTTGTGGGCTTCTCGTTTGAGAGTAGGCCGTTCGCTGCAAGAGTCAGGTGAAACATGTACAGCAGTTTGGAACCATCTCAGCCTCTGCGTAATTGCAACCCATTCTTGCACACGTGCACATGTATGGGCCCAGGGCCCTAAACCCTAAACCCGATGGGCCTGTAAACAGAGGTGCCGTTCTGGCTGTCACATGTCACCGCTCCCCCTGATGATTTGGGGGAAAGCAAGACGGTTGAGTAATCTCTGCTTTTGTTCTGGGACCCTCCTTGTACCCTTAAATAGGGGTCCATGGTCCTTTCTAGTGATTCTAGTGGTTATATAGAGTATAACAGAGTTATATAATAGAGTAGAGGGTAGTAGTAGGGTCTCGGTCCTCGCGTCATCTCTTACACTACATGTTGAACATGTATGCTATAGTCTAAACTCCTCAAAGGGGAATATATATATATAGGGGGTTCTATAGGGGAAGATTATACGGGCTATTAAGGGGGATACTAGGAGTTTATACTATAGCTCATGTAAGCCCGTACACCCTAAACCCTAAACCCACAACAGCACCATGCTTAGGTTCTTCTGCCGCTTTAACATGGCATACCTGAACTACGAGGCAGGTTGGAAGCTAACTCGTGTGCTCCCTAAAAACCCCTGAGGGTCGAAACCATGGGGTTTCAGGTCCCAAGGGCTATGGTCTTAATGGGGCTTCGGTACCTGAAACACCCAGAATTCTGGGCCTCGAGGGCAAAGTACCATTGACATGTAGTCCATCATCCAAGCCATTGCTTGGACCAGTGGGCGTTTTGCCGCAGAGGCGTGTCTGGAATTGTTTTTCGCCTACATGAATCCTGAAGGCGACTTCCTACGGACCCTGCATACCTGTCGTGTTCCTTAGCTAGTCACCCAAGGTAGTCGTTACTTGAACCCTTACTTGGGGGGTTTAGGTATATCCCTACTCCTCCACTCCCTACTAACAACAAGCAAGTTGACGATGTGGTTGACTCAAGCCTCAAAGGATCAAACCGCGGGCGAAAGTAAGGTTTAGGCTTTATCCAAGGGATCCAAGTAGACGAATAGTACCTAAGACCTAAATGTGGCCCATAGAGTCTGTAGATAAAACCTACATTGGGCCAGTTGGATCCCTAAGCCCTAAACCTTAAACCCTACATTACCTAGATTGGGCTATTTGGATCCCCAGTTCTTTAGTCTTGAATAACTGGGCAAATTGGAACGACCTCGCCCCACCTCACGTACCCAAAATAGAGCCCTAAACCCTAAACCCTAAACCCTAGGTTTGCAAAGAAATTGGCCCCAAAAGGTATTCATGTCAGGCTTCCTAATATCATAGTCAGACAGGATGTGGCAGGGTTCAGGATCTAGGACTGGGTAACTACAGGGATCAGAGTCTAGGGCTACGGTGTAGCGTTTAGGGTTTAGGGATTAGGGTGGTTTTGGCTTTTACACAGACATGTACTATCATCAATCTTGAGTCCTGATTCTAGCAGTGGCGAAAGTTACACTAGCTAGGTGGATGTTTCTCATTCTCAAAATTGCCGCACAATGTTTGTTTAGGGTTTAGGGTTTAGGGTTTGTGCTTGTCTCCAGGTATCTGTGAGGCCCCCCCATTTGGAAAATTGAGATCAGCTAAGCCACTGCGGGTTTTAACAGAATTGCCATGGCAGGCTGGCGAGTGGGCTGTTGCCAAGGACATGCTGGAGGCGCTGGTTTTTGAGACTTGCCCCCATGGATCCTGTCTTAAAAAAATGGCTTAAAACGTGCGAATTTAGGGGACTCTAGAGTTCGGGGTTGCTTGATGTGATCCTGCCAGAAGCGCGTAAGCTCAGTATAAGCCATAACGCTGAAACCTATCAGCTCTAATTTTAGCATACCCTAAACCCTAAATGGTAGTTTCCATTTTCTTTTCCATTGTCCCAGCATATCCCCATTGCCCCTAAGGTTAGGAAGCCCCCACATCTATCAGCCATGCACGGGCAGGTGACGCGTTTCCTTCTGGCGACCGAAGATGGCCCCTCTGCAGCCCTTCTGAGGCGAGGAGGGAGCATTGCCCCAAGTCCTACCCTGGGAATCAAAGGGGCCACCAAAACCTGTGCAGTTAGGGTTAGGATTCTATGACTATAATAGGAATATAAACCCAAGAGATCAAAGAGCACTTACCCTCCTAGGGCTCCTTTTAGAGTGCTCTTTGATTCTGTTTACCCTAGGTCAAAATCCTAATTAGGCCCTAAAGCTTAAACCCTGAACTCTACAAGCTTGAAGACGACAAAGATGATGAGTTAAGCTTGGCGCGCAAACTAGTTGATTCGGCAACAATGGCAAGGTAGGAAGCCTCGCTGTGCCAGAGCCCTTGACTTTCAGCTTCATTCCTACCTGGACCCCAACAGTAGGTAAAATAATGGCCCAAAAACCCAGATATAGTCCAAAAGACCATTATTCTACATACTTTTGGGGGTTCAGGTACTACTATATTTATTACTATTAGTATTACTGTTACTACTATTGTCACTCTTTTTCTCAGCTGAGCCTTGTCAGTCAAGTCTTAGGCCACCCAGCCCGAGATATTTAGGGTTCACGATGTAAGGGTGAGGGCTTAGCATTTAATGTTTCTCGTTTCATTGGAGACTTCATCTCGGGACAGGAGAGGAAAGCTAGCAATACTCTTAAAACCAAGAACATTGAATGTCAAAGTGGCTACAATCGTGACTTAATCTTAGACTCTCTTCTGCTGGTCCAGCCTGTTATGATAAGCAACTATTGAACAACCCTGACCCCCAAAACCTGAACCCCTTGCCCTATGTGTTCATGGTCGCCATGTAGCAAGGCGCAAAACTCAACTCTAAACCCTGAACCCTAAATCCTCACAAGACCCCGCCCCATAGCCTAAAGCCCCAGACACTAGACAACCTTCCCCAAAACCCTAAGCAACCCTGAGCCCTGACACCCTAAACCCTAAACCGGCTTAGGGTTTAGGGTTTAGGGTTTAGGCCCTAACCCTAAACCCCTAAACCCTGAATCCCAAACCCTAAGCCCTACGCCAGGTACATGAAGCAATATGACTGGGAGGCGCCCGAGAATTGGACGGGGCCTGCGCCTCAAAGCTTGCCTAGGGAAGCTGTTACTTTGAGACGTAAGCTTTTAGGGATGAAGGTCTATGGCTTTGGTGGTTGATCTTAGAGTTAAGGTTGAGGGTTTAGGGTTTAAGGTTTAGGGTTTAGGGTTCAAGGTTTAGGGTTTAGGGTTGAAGGTTTAGGGTTTAATGTTCAAGGTTTAGGGTTTAGGGTTAGTTTCGGGTTGCAAAGAGCGCAAGGTTGTACAGAACGAGAGCGCAAGGGTATGTTGTAGCGACGGGTTCCAGTTCAAGCTTGAATGTTGTATTGCTCGAAACACGTTAGCACGCCATGGTCTCCATGTGATAGGTGCCATTCTCGTGGAAGGCAAAAAGGAGCCGTAATTTTTGAACATGCGGTAGACAAACCAACCGTTTAACTTCCTAGATTACCTGATTGAAAGTCCACTGCGTAGCCCCTAAACCCCAATCCACGTGTATATACGGTTGTATGTCATATGTAAACTTATATCTATGTATACTTGATATTCACATATGTGTGTATATATATATATATGGTAACCCCCCCCCCCGGACCAACCTTTTGCCTTTTCCCTTCATGATTCCCTACTTGTGTCATGTACGTGATGTGTCAAAAGCACTGTAAATTCCGGTGAATTTGGGCCTTTCGCTCAAGATGAGCCACAGATGTTAGTCTTCAGAAACGCAGAAAAACGGTGACCCAAAAATGGACCTTCGTCCTGGAGCCCCACTTTGACAAGTATCAGCAGCAGTGTCAAGGACATTTTTCGAAATCCATTCTATACAATACTCAGGCTGCATATTTTGTGCTTCCACTTGCTCGTCTCTTTAAGACAAATAGCTCTGGTGATGCCAGCACTTAGGCAATCACTGGCACTAATTACTGCATCTGTCTCCACTGACTCTGGGGTGGGGATATTACATAAGATACTCTATTCTCTATATGAATCCCTTCTAAATAAACTTCCATTCATTAGAGGATTCATTACAGGACATGATTCAACTGAGGAATTCTCAGACCTTGGGCTCCTTCTGATTTTCCCTTAACAAATATTTTATGTCTTGGAGTAGTCTATAAGGCATTTACAGGGTATTCCATGGGGTCTTCTGTCAAGTATATATAGGTGGTTTTTCTAGAAAGTATTCTATAAAGTACTCTATAGGCTGCAAGGTATTCAAGGAGGTATACTCATCATCTCACCTCATCCACCCTTTTCGCCCCAGTCTCTCCCACCGTCTCTCTATCCACCTTCAAGGCCTCGCCCCTTCCTAT
>CAJNIZ010025446.1:15160-68567 GCA_905231905.1 Symbiodinium pilosum
ATCGACCTTGGAGACCCCTGGAGGCGGCTCCGGCAGCAGGTGCCCCAGAGCCCCAAAACCCAAAACTCAACATCCAAAACCCAAAACCCAAAATCCAAAACCCAAAATCCAAAACCCAAAATCCAAAATCCAAAACCCAAAATCCAAAGTCCAAAACCCAAAACCAACAATCCAAAACCCAAAACCCAAAATCCAAAACCCAAACCCCAAAATCCTAAATCCTAAACCCAAAACCCCAAACCCTAAAGCCGCAAAATCACAGCACAGCCCTATTAAGGCTTTAAATTTATATAGGTAGAGAAGGTTTAGGGTTTAGGGTTTAGGGGTCCAGGGTTTAGGGTTTAGGGGTTTAGGGTGTAGTTCCCCAAGATACGGGGACCCCAATGTAACCCCAAAATACTATGATCCTTATTATGGGGACTCCCCAAAAAGGTATCCCTAATTTTGGGAAACCCCCAGATACGCCGGCAGGTCTAAACAGCAGTTTTGGGGCTTGGGATTTAGGGATTCCAGGGTTTAGGGTTTTAGGGTTCTAGGGTTCAGGGCTTTAGGGTGTGGAGTTTGGGGTTTTAGGGTTTGGTGGTTTAATTAATTGGGATTCGGGGTCTAGGGCGGGCTTGGGTGCATAGAGTTTGGAAGGTTTGGGGTTTGGGGGTTTAGGCTTACTAGGTTTAGCTGGGTTGCGGTCAAGGAACTTAATTTAGGTTACCATAGTATGTGTTACATAGAAAAATGGGATGTCCTCATTGTAGTAGCTTAATTTAGGTTCATTGACAGCAGCCAAGTTAATACCACACCTGGTCGGAATCCAGAACCTTGTTTAACGCTGATGTCAAGGGACGTTCTGAAATTAGATCTCACGATTAATGGGATCCTCTATGGCCCCCCGCCNNCCCCCCCCCCAAAAAAAAAACACACTGAATACACGGATAATTCGTGTTAGTTAAGGCTAGCTCCGGGGGGAACCCAGGCAGTATAAAAGAGGGTAGTAGGAGAATCCTTGATAGTGAGCCCTGTAAAAGCTAAGCTTGCTTGAGGAAAGAACTTGGTAGATCCTAAACCCTAAACCATAGCCCATGATCAATCAACGAATCTAAGCTCGAAGATCATTGTGTGGGGTGTGGGTTCCATCAAATTCAATTGCTGCAGTCTAGGTCTCTAGGCCGTGTGGAACCAGGTTGTTTGCTGTGCTCCTGGCAGCCGCGTCTTTCAGCCTGAGACCCCTTCACCTCCAGGTGCACCACCCACCCTATCATGCGAGCGGTGTGTTCTCAACGGTGGAACCACGTAAGATGATGTTCTCCTTGAAACCACCTATAAGCACAACGAGGTTACACAGTTGGTCTATCATGGGTATTCTAGCACCCCCAATCAAAAGTTGGAGAGTCATCTGAAACCTCCTGACATGATCGCATCAAAGAAATTGCATCGCCCAAATCTTGAAGTGCCTAAGCCCCAACCCTACAGCGTCACCCTAAAGACCCAAGTACCCAGCAATCATTTACTACCCCACAACCTATACTACTTACTACGAGTAATCTCACAAAACATGACGTCTCTTTCTTGTCTCTTGCAGAATCGATGCCATTGCTCAGGGACACTGATGCCTGCTTCATAAGAGGGAACCTTAGAGGGACACCTACCTGCCCGTAGACTCTGAAACACAAGCCCCAGGCCCTAAATCCTGCTCCATGTGCCCCAAGCTCCAATCCAGAACCCCAAGCCTTCATCAAAAACCTCCAACCCTAAACCCCAAAAGTCCTCCACCCCTGGGGAAGAAATGGTGCGCCGCGCATGCGCAAAGAGCCAGGCAACCGACTCCAACGCAGGCCTGCTTTCTTGAAGTCATCCGGGGTTTAGGGTTTAGAGCTTCGTGTTCACGGTTTTGGGGCAGTGTAGGCTTGAGCTAATGCTTTGGTTATGAGGTTTCAAGGTCATAGGGTTTGGGATGTAGAGTTTTGGGAAAGAGAATCGCACGGCAGGCACGGCAAGATGGCCCGGGGATTCCAAATGCAGCAGCGCGTTAGGATGGGGGGGTGTTTTCAAGGGCACTTAGAGTGGGTGTAGGCCTCAGTCGCTAAGCCCTTCATAAAGCCTAGGTTCATAAACACCAAAATCTAAATCACACACCCCCCAAAACCTCAAACTCTGTACTCTAGACACTAAACCCTTACTAATCACCAAGTCCTGCATCCTAAGCCCAGAACTTTATGATTTCTCAACGCAAACCCTCAATCCACAAACCTTGAAACCCTGCCCTCCCCAAACTCACATGCAACCCTGTGACCCAGTTCTCAAAGGCCGTAGTCTTTGTAGACTCATTTCTGGGGTTCCATGTTAGCCGAGGGGGACCAATCCTAAGCCCTTTGCATCCCAACATGTCCCTGTAGACCCCTTGTCTTCCTCCGCTTACATGTTCATCCTAAGCCCTAAGCCACCATATAAATCCTAAACCCAGCCCCCAAACCAAAAACCAAAGAAGCCCTTGACCCACCAACCTAATACCAAATTCGACAAGCCTATAAGCCCCAAGCCTACATACGTACATCTGGACACAGACAAATTTACATATATATATATATCTCCACATGCACGAAACACTTTTGAAGACGCCTTAACCCACAAACCTGCCTTCGAAGCCCCTCGTCGCGGTCCACGCCCTTCGGCCAGGCGCCGTAGCTTCACGGACGCTGCCATGGGGTGGGGCAGAGACGCTAGACTTTAACTTGGGGGTCCAGCATACAATTACCAAGTACTTTGGGATCCTTGTGCTAGTAACGTTTGTGTAGGTCTTGAGGAAGAAGCAATTGAATACTTTGGACCCTGAGAGAAAAAGCCCAAATAACAAGAATCACGTCCGTTCAAGCGGGATAGGGCAGATTGAAAACAAATAATGTGTGGGGACTTTGTAGTCCGGATAGGGTTTGGGGCTTTATTATGCTGTGGCTATATGCAGGTTAAAACGGAACACTCTTGGCGGATTGATTGCTTTAGGATTCTCCAGAACAAGGCCTGCTGAAGGGTGCTGTTCGGTTGTTTGGGTACGCAGGGATCTGACGCTGGGTGCGCTTTCGTTCGGTGAGTTGTTTGCGGCAGGGGTGCCAGACAGTCTGGGTGCAGTGTCTGTTGGGGTTCCGACCAGCCTAGAACTGATCTTGCAAGCTCTGTGCGTTGGTTTGGGATGTGTGCATAAATGTCTATGAAGATGTACATATATATATATACACACTGCCTTCTGAGGCTTGTGTTCTAGAATGTTTCACAATGACATGCGTTCCATGCGAGAGTACCTGTCCTGCATGACGGGCGGGATGTCGCCAGGTCGCACTCAAGTCTAAAGTATGCAGCAAGGAGCCACTTGCTTGCTTAGAGTTTTTTGGGTCTAAACCCTAAACCGCTTTAAGGCAACTTGTAAACAAAAAACCAACTCGCAGTAACCACCTCCCCTATAATAGAGCCTCAGCACCCCAGTACCAGGAGCCAGGATAGCAGGATGTGTTAATCTTCAGTGGGTTGGAGAAAGCTCATGATAAGGGGCAGGGGACTATGAGTTCTGAGCCGAAGCATTCTAAACAAAATCCGGTGGATTTCTACATAACCCTTTAAAGTTCAGGGCTTCCTTCCTATGATCCTGGATCCTAAACCGTGAACCACTACATCCTGAACCCTAAACCCTCTAACCCCAAGCCCTCTCTCCCAAATCTTCCGAATCCTAAACCCTAACAACAAGGCCTGCGGATCCTGCTGGCTCTGAATCACCTCCCCAAATTCCTATAATCCAGAACCCCTTTGAAAGAAGGATGCAGGGGTTGGGTGGAGAGCACCTCCCAAAACCAAAAAAACATGGGACCCATCTCATGTTCTGGGCCTCTTTTAGGGAGTCCCTTTTCGGATGCCAGGAGAGCTTAAGGGAGGAATGGCTCGGGGATGAAGTTTTACATGAGTCCGACTTCGGGGTCATACTATGTATAGGATCCCTAGACTCAAAACCCTAAATAGTGGTCCCCAAGATAGGCATCCCGCTTTATGTGTACACTGTTTCAATGTTGAGGGTGTAGGACTAGGTTTCATCCGTCTTGTCTGATCCCCAGCGTTTGAAGCTGAAGCTGCAGCCTTAAACGGCGGATACATCCACCGACTTACCGGTTCTTAAGGTTTAGGGTGAAGGGGAGGGAACACCGGTATCGTCATACTGTAAGGGCTAAACCCTGAACCTCTACACCCTAAACCGGACTTTTCTACGGAGCCACTCCCCCATTCTTCCTCAAGCACCCGTAAGTCAAACCCAAGATGAACTGTTAAAAAGCAGACCTTGCCCACCCGACGTCTTCTGCGGCTGTAGTAGTAGGGTTTAAGGTTTGAGAATGGAAAATATGGAGACATGAGACTAAACTCCGCGCAACAAGATATTAGCCTATCAAGGTTTTTTTCCTGAAAGAGGGATGCCGTTTGTCAAGAAGGGGCGCCCTAAAAGAGGTTCATACAGGGTTGATTTCGAGACTCCCAAATTCGTGGTGGTAATGGCGCCTTTCCGCCAACAATGAGTATACAGAATATTACTACTGTGGGGTAAGTCCTGAACCCTAAAGCCTAAACCCTAAACCTTAAGCCCCCAAACCCTGAACCTAAACCCTAAACCCCAAACTCTAAACCCGCACCCAGACTTTGCCGGGTTGCCTGGACCCGGAACTACACCCGGCAGCCACTCACACCATCGCTTGGAGCTACTTTGCAAGCCTAAGGAGTTTTGCAGAGAGTGAGATGCACCTTCAGTACTTCAGGTCGGGCAGGAGGCCTGCCCAGGAGAAGCCCCTTCTCCTTCTCTGTGATTCACATGTATTTTTTTGAAAGCCTCTAGGCCCTCTGCCTCCCCTGGAGGTTGCCCGGAAAATGCTAGAATTAGGGGTCTGCCAGCGGGGTAGGGGGAACCCACTACCCAGCAAATTTTGCGAGGCCCCAGCCCTGAGAGAGGCCCCGAGAGGCACCCGATAGGCACCCGCGGAAGGCCCATTCTTGAATTCTAGAGTAAATGGAAAGTGGGAATTAGGGCGTCAGCCCGGAACCCGCAAAAGAATAAAGATGGGTGGATGCCTGCATAAGCATGGGGTGGGAAGAAAACCAACACACCAATTCTTGGTTTGTTGGGCACGAGAGATGTGCCGTTGCAAGATATGCCCCCCCCCAACCCCTGGGTGTGGTCGAAACGCCATTCTACATGTTACTTCAAAAAAAATGCCCAGCAAGATGCCCTAAACCGCCTTCAACCCTAAACCCTAAGCCCTACACCCTGAACCCTAAGCCATTAACGCTGAACCTAACCCTAAGCCCCAAGCCCTATACCCCAAGCCCTCCTTACTTCCTCTCTTCGCCCTTCTCTCCTCAACTCTGCACTCTTTTACTTTACGCGGCTGCTGGCCCCTAAGGGGCAGCAGTGCCACGATGCCTGCAGGCCCAGCCTCACCCAAGACCTTGGAAGAAAGTCTGCGCATTAGGGTTTAGGGTATTGCTACTTGGGGCTTGTTAATTCATGTGGTTTCCCCAGAAAAGGTGACCCCAATGTGGACCCTGATATAATATGGTCCCCTTTATAAGTGTTATGGGAACCTTAAAAAAAACAAATTTGGGGAACCCCTTTAAGGTCCAACCATTTGGTGACGATGCAAGCCAGTAGCAAGCTGCATCCAAAGCCATTCTCAAACATAAGGGGATGCCGTCCCCAAACTAGCATGGAACCTGAAAAGGGGCTCCATAAAGACTGGCCTTTCGAATGGGGGCTATATGGGGTTCGATGCCAGCTTGGTGGAGAGTATGAAAACATTGCAATAAACGCTGACTTATCAGCCCAAAACATATATTCGAGGATCCTTGCACGGGAGCCGCAAACCCTGTCCCCAAGACGGGTTAAAACGAAACACCTATCCCCAGAAAACCGACTAAGCCAAAGTAGGTAATCTTTGCAGACTTTGGAGCCCCATGTAAATTTGTAGAATTGAACCCCTAAACCCTAAACCCGAAGCCCTAAACCCCTAAACCCTATTGCCGTCTACCCTGCTGCATGTCCAGGTGGCTTCGGGAAGCTTGCCCCAACAGCCCACCCCTAAACCCTATTGCCGTCTACCCTGCTGCATGTCCAGGTGGCTTCGGGAAGCTTGCCCCAACAGCCCACCAGATATGCCTGGCCAGGCTGTCGAGAGAGGCTTCTGCGGCTGTGGAGCTGTTGATTGAGGAGTTTAAGGTTTAGGATTTAAGGGATATGGTAGTTTCCCAAAATAAGGGGACCCCAATATAGACCCCAAAATACTGGAGTCCTTATTATTAGGACCCCCAATAAGGTACCCCTAATTTTGGGAAACCCCCATATAGGGTTTAGGGGTTTAGGGTTTAGAGGCTTGGGAGCGAAGCAGTCGCATTGGTTGTATTCTTGTGCAGAGAACAAGTACCTAAACCCCAAAAGTATGTAAAATAATGGCCTTTATGGCTATTATTAGGAGTTTAGGGCTATTATTTTACATACTTTTGGGGTTCAGGTAGGAACCACAAGACTCCTACCTTCCAATCTTCACCTCGGATCGCTCCATTGGAGATGTGCTGATTCCGTAGCCTCTTCTCAATTGGACTCTAGCAAGTTGCATGCGTCGACCCGGTTTTGGAAATTTGTCCACGTGGCTGCTTCTCACGATCGGGCCACTACCCATTTATTAGCAACCGCTAGGGACAATCGTGAGTCTGTAGAGATTCAGCAACAGATTCTGTAAGGATCTCTTTCGAAAAACCTTTCGCAAATCAATGTGGGCCCCAACCGGCTCATGCTTGTTGGATACCCTTCCCTGTTCTAGCATGAAAGGGTTTCTCTACTCTCCCTAAACCACTCCAAAATGGTGCTTGATTGCTTGTTGGGCACTCTAATAGGCATTTCTGAAGCGCATCCCTAACCCCGGAGCCCCGTTTTTCTTCAAAGGCTATAACAAATAAATCTTACAACATACGCTCAGGAATTCCCAGGTTACGGGTTCATTTTCAGCAACTTATAAACTAGGTTTCGCGTTTGCTTGAAGGATCTCCCCAATCACTCCCCCCTAATATTCAACGGCCCCTAAGCCCCAGCATCGAAAGTCCCTACAAGAGATGTTGCATGTACTCTCGAGCGATATACTGCTAAAACTGGCACAGATGTGGAAGCTCTTCGGAACTTTATGCACACTTGTTTAATATGTACGCCACAATCAATTGCAATTTGGCCCCAAATCGGCCCAAACTACTCGTACTGGACCCTTATGTTGAATTGGCGCCTGTCGCTAAAAAATATGATCTCATACCGCCGCCGGTTTGGGTGTGCTGGTGCCTTGTTTTGTTGTATGTGCTGGCATGCTGCAGAGAGAGGGGCCGATCCCGAAGGCAATTGCGACCGAAATTCCCTAAGGATTTGGTGTCTCAATACTGTGCAGAGCGGTCGCCCGGTAGTCAGTCGGAGTATGACGGACCAAACATGATCGGAGACTTCTTGATGTTGAAGCAGGAGTGGGGGAGTGGGTGTAGGGCGTAGGGTTTAGGGACTATACGGCCAGTATGGAGACGATGAAGCTGACAAAATTGAAATCTCAAAGCGGCCTACCTTGCAACTTGAAAAAATATTTTCCTCCCCTGACGAGGACCTTTGCAAAGGCTAAAAGGGACTCGGGATTCTCAAAAACCGCTAAGCCCTACAGTATGACTACCCCAAAACCCTAAAGCCTCAGACCCCCAACTGCTATCCCCCCTTATCCAGCCTGCGCAACATAATCCAGGGCAGCAGCATCTGGGCGCCGCCTGGAAGACTGGTGACTTGTGGTTTAGGGTTCAGAATTACACGCCCTCTGATAGCAAACCTGCCCAACCCAATAATCGAAAATACCCAAACTTTAATTTACGCAACAGTGCTGTCTGGGAGATATTGCGGGGCAGGGATGAATTACTTCAGGATTTGCTCAGGGGTCATCCTGCGCATCACATGGACCTGGTCAGGTCTGAAATGGGCTTGGGACAGGGTCTACGGTTCAGGGCTCAGAGTTTCAGATATCTGCCGTCCCCTTAGACCTAGTAAAAGAATGCAATACGGCTAATGATTCCTCAGGGTTATACTATAGTAAAATTTGCAAGCCCAAGCCCTAAACCCAAAGGGGACAGCAGATTTAGGAGCGTTAGGGTTTGGCCCCATATGCCTCTGCCGCAGTTGGCCCAGGAGTTCCGCAGCCTGCCCCAGGGCCAGGGGTAATTGTTAGACTTTAGAGCTTAGGCATTTAGGGCTGATAGGCGAGTAACTATGTTTCTACTATTACTAGTTTTACTACTACTGCTATTACTAACGTGATGACTATTGTTATCATGACTATTACTCAGATTCCTATATTCTTGTGAGTATATCATTCTTAGCTAGGCACCAGCATGTGGCGATTGTATAGAAATAATGGGAAAGAAAATTGAAACCACTATTTAGGGTTTAGGGTTTAGGCATACCAATAACCGAGAATCAGCTGGAAAAGAAAATGGAAAATGAGATTGACAATGGAATGGAAAGTGGGGTGATTTTCGGCGTCGAAATGGTGGCAAAGCGATTCTTGACTACCCCAACCCCTAGAATAAGGAACCTATACTCATCATGTGGCCAAACTAGGGTCCCAAATTCCGGGATTGGGGTAACTAAAGCCCTCTCATTGCTAATTTCGACAAAACTCGGCATGGCCCCATGTACAAGACACCCGAAACCCTAAACGCATGCTACCATAGCTCCAAGGGCTCTAATGTAGATGGTAAGGCAGCATTTTACCCATCCAGCACAGGATGAATGAGGACCCGGAACCCTGAAAACTAAACCCCAAACCCTTAACCCCTTAAACCCCTAAACCCTCAACCCTAAAGCCAAAACCCTAAACCCTAAGCCCTAAACCCTGAACCTTAAGCCAAGGGGGTGAGGATTTAGGGTTTAGGGCGGCAAGGCCTTGGTGGAACTTAGTCCATGGCTCAAGGTTGAGGGCATGACTTTTAGGGTTAACGGGTTTAGGGTGTAGGGGCTTAGGGTTTAGGGGTTTAGGGTTTCGGGTTTAGGTTTTAGGGTGTGGGGCTTAGGGTACAAGAGTACACCACGTGTGTGCTTACAGACCTTTTAATACTACTCCCCAAACATACTATTCTCCTGATGATTGGGCCTCCAAGAAGGGATTCCTTACCTGGCAAAACACCCCATGCCTATGAAAAATGGACTGATACCCCATAATTTTCCCACTGCCACGCCTCAGATTGCAATATCTATTGGCACAAGATCGGGAATACAATTTTTCAGGTCCGCCACGGCGTGTGTCACCGAGGGGAGGGGTTAGTACTTCAAACACCTGAGATAATCCCTCCGAGGCAACGATCCATATGCTCCCCTCCCCCTAATATTTAACGCCCCCACCCCCACCACATCCCACCACCCTAACATCAAATACTCCCATCATGTGGTATATATATATATATGGGAGTCTTTGATATTGGGGCGGGGGAGGGGGGGGGGGGGGGGGGGGTTTAAGAGGGTTCTGAACGCCCTGAGGCTGGATAGCCTCGGCGAATTAGTAACCTCAAGATCCCTTAGAGGTTGGCCGCTAGCGTTCTTTGAGGATGGCCAACAGTCCCCAAACCGTTTAGGGCTAAGAGGTTTGGGTTTCGGGCTTAGAGATTAGGACTTGGGGGTTTTATGGTGTGGGTCAAAAGGCGCAAATAGTAGCACTCGATTGCTGCATCAGAGCCTTGGGAAGAAAAATGCAACCCGAAGAAACATGTAAGCTGAAATGGAACTCCACTTTGCAGAAGATGTATCTTGTAGCCGCTTCAAGTTACTCTAGTATTCTGGAACATAATGAGCTGAACAACAACAGAATTGCGAATAGTATGCAAACAAAAAGCCAGGTTGGGCTTATAGGGTTTAAGTCAATTGTATAACGTCTGTCAAGGCCCGGAGCATTCGGAATCGACCATCCTTAGATGCATCTAGGCCTCCTGGTCTCTTGAAATGCATGTCTGACCTATCAGCCCGATAAACCCCATCCCTGGTATGCATCCTGACGTTGTGCGAAGCTACATTTGTTTTCGGTGTTATTCTTCGTTCTTGGTGGGAGGGGTGTGGCTCGTCTATTGGGTTGGTCCGTTCTGTAGCCCGAAGGGCCCGTGGAGTTACTTGGTCCCCAAATTAGTTATATTACGGGAATTTCTTTTGGGCCTGGACTATATAGTCTACACCTACATGGACCCATTGGATAGATTACTAGGGTTGGGTGGAGGAGAACAGCTTCTTGCTGCAGAAGCATTGCAGTTCTTTGTACGCCATGCTTCTCAAGATGTATGGCATCAAAAGTCTAGATACCCTAAACTAAGGGTTTAGAGCTTAGGGTTTACCAAACCTTAACCCCCAAAACCCTAAACCCGGAAGTTCAACATCCCCACACTACATACTGAGCCCCAAACTTCGTGTTGGCTAGGGGAAGATGAAATGTCAGAGTGGATTGAAACCCTAAACCCTAGTGATACATAGTCTGCCGAAATGGCATGCTTGGCCTATCCTCACCCTACTATGGTTTAGGGTTCGGGGTTTGCGGATCAGGGTATAGTAGTCTTAAGCCTGCGCATTCACCCTCAATCCTTCTTAACCACAAGATAGATTTGCCATTCAACCCTTTTACTCAAGACCATGGACCCTAAACCCTAAACCCTAAACCCTAAACTTAATGGTCCGGGTCCTCGGGCTGATTGTTTAGGCCTTGCCCTAAGGGTTGAAGCATCCAACCAGACACTTACCCAAATCTGTAGTACAACTACTGGTACTCAAGCCCTAGGTACCCAACTCTTGGGTACATGACAACATTCAAAAAAAAAAAAAAAGGTGCCCCAACAAAGACCCCAAAATACTGTACTTCTTATTATGGGAACTCCCTAAAATGGTATCCCTAATTTTGGGAAAGCCCTACATGGACTTCTCAGGGTTACTCGTAGCCTCCCAGCACTGCCTGTCCCCCAGCGGACCACTTCTTACCATGAGCATGTCTCCTACTTGGGCAGAGCCGACAATAAATTGTAACTATATAAAGTCCCCCTTAAATAGATAGAATATGGGGTATATGGGGGTCTTATTACAATATATCCAAAGCCATATTCTATCTACTTAAGGGGGACTGTAGCATTATAGGTCTAGGGGGAGTACCGATGAAGGGGTGTACCTTTCATCATGCTACGAGCACTAATGTGATTAGCAGGTATATCCCTGGTCGGGGCTCCCTGGATTGAGGGCCCGGTAAGGGGTGTAGGGTTGGGAGGTTGAGGGTCTTGTTTACCAGTGCCAGGCTTCTGATGTTTCAGTCGCGATTCCTTGTGTTTGTAGTGCAGTACAGTAATACATGCGAAAGTTCCCGTGCTGGAGCGCAGGGGTTCCTGTGGTAAGTATACTGTAAGCTTCAGAAAAAGAGTTCTGGTTCAGGGAGTTTCAACAACCTGGACATGTTCTACCAGAGCTGAAGATCTGAGGAATTACTACTATTACTATTACTATTACTATTACTATTACTACTACTACTACTACTACTACCACCACCACCAGTGCTACTCCGCTTCCAACTCCGACACCTACCTCTCTCACCGCTGCTATAGTTATTGTTCTGCTTCGCTACCAACCAAATGCTTTCGTGGGCCAGGTCTCTGACGATGGAGTCGATTATGAGACAGTCTACACAATGCAGGCTCAGCTATATGAGCTCTTGACAGTGCGGCTTTAATGTTGAAATGTGAGCGGCCAAGAGAGCTACGGACTGTGACGCACAACAAAAACGCTTACTGCATAGTTTGGGTACTGCCCGACCCCCGTAAACCCTAAACCCTAAACCCCTAGTAGTTTCCATTTTCTTTTCCATTATCCCAATATTATGAACACCTGAGCCTCCTAAAGCTCTCCTGGGTTGACGCGCTACCCAACTGTCAGTAGTTAGTGGTTGCATCTGACACCGAGTCTTTTTTCTGGCGGAGTACTTCAGATGGTTCTAAGTGGGGGCTTTAGGGTTTTAAGGTTTAGGGTTTAGGGTTTAGGGGGGGTTACAAGCAGGACAGGCGTAGTCACGTCTGTCATTGACAGACTTACAGCCCTGCTTAACTGGCTATATCTCCAGGTTGCAACGTATTTCTTTTGGGTACCGAGTCTGCTTGTATCAGCTTGACATGAGGTACCACAAAAAGGAACTACAGTACCGCGACAAATTTGATAGACCCTGTAAAGTCTGAACATCATGCTTTACTCAGTCAGAGGCTCAAACCCTGGCACTTACGCTTTGGAAAGAAAGCTGAACCCACAATAAGACATCTCACCTTGCATCCCACGCATTCTCTTTCTAACCTTTTCTAGACATTTGCGACCTCATGCCATTGAAGCAACTCGCTTTGAATTGGGCATGAACTACCTAGCTGTAGCTATCATGGCTTGGACAGGCCTGTGAGGTTACTACTATATGTAAGACAATGTAAGAGTTAGGGTTTAGAGGCTTTAGGAATTAGGGCCAAGGTTTAGGGTTTAGGGAGAGTAGTGGCGTGCTAGTCATTTCTGAGTCCGCCTAAGCAGGGCAATCGCCAGAATGACCTTTGGGTGATACAGCGCTTCTCCGGACGTTCCTTGATTGCATCGCAGATTGTCGCCTCAGTAATAGCAGGAGGCTATATAAGTTCAAGCAAGGTTATATCCGCATGGTATTTTTTTCCGAGGCTTGTTAGGTGCAGTCAGAAGGAGTGGGGGAACAGACCCCTACCACAGCCCCTGCATAATCCTGTGTTTGTCGCTCCCCTTTCACAACCAGTAAGCTGGTTGCATCCTTAACTAAAGTTTAGGGTTTAGGGTGTATATATAGGGGATTATATTGGGATAATGGAAAATACAATGGAAACTACTATGTTGTCCCATTGCTTCAGGGGTTTGGGGGCTGTATTTGTGTGTTGTTGGAGTTTTCCGCAAAGCTGCATGAATTAGGCTTGTTTTTGTGAGGTCTAGTGTAAAATGAAGGTCGAGACTGTAGCCGGAATGGTACTTAAGGTAGACATTGTCTTTTGAAACTTGTAAGTCTGCACAAGCATGCTGAGTAATACTAACACGGGTGAGTGTATCTTAGGGGCGGTCCCTTTGGAAGGGCCTATAGGTCCTAAGCAAAGTTACTACGCCATGTGTGCTGTCAGCCTCTGACGCTTTCGATACTGTATCGTTCTGTCGTAGCCCTCCAGGACACCAAAGTCATTGCCAAAGCCATGTTATCACTCGGTTGTCGTACCTGAGGCACAATATCTGGTCCAATCCTGCATGTCTTTGAGATACTAGAAAATTCCCCAAGGTATAAGGTATTACAGGTCATGCAGGATTTTCCCATAAACGCTATGTTTTCAGAAAGACCCAAACCTTACAACCTGAACCCTCGCCAACAAAAACCCTACACCCTGAGCCCTGGCTAAGCTCCAAACGATTGGAGCCTCAACGCTAACCATGAGTTTTGGT
This sequence comes from Symbiodinium pilosum, assembly GCA_905231905.1. Lineage (NCBI taxonomy): Eukaryota > Dinophyceae > Suessiales > Symbiodiniaceae > Symbiodinium > Symbiodinium pilosum. Next base: position 28,689 of record CAJNIZ010025446.1, read on the forward strand.
TTAAGTTTTGAGGCAGGTCGACCCCTTGAAGGGCATTTTTGAGTTGAAATAAACCCGGGCCTAAGGGTCCTAGTGAATAAATGGTGGATGATTCAGGCCCCAGGTACCTACATAGGAACCCGTTTGGGCCCAGACACTGTGCTCTTTGTGTACTTGGCCTTTGCGGTTCGTGTGTTCCCTAAACCCTCAACCCGAAACCCTACACCCTATTAACGGAAAGGACACCTCAAGGACCTGATTACAGACTCCAAGTCTGTTTGGGGATAATGGAAAAGAAAATGGAAACCCTAGGTCCCTTCAAAGGGATATATAGGATATATATATAGGGGTTACATAGATAATGGAAAATAACATGGAAACTAATGTATCATAGTATACTGCTGAGACTTTGCCGTCTTCTGTCTTCTTGTGCTTTAACTTTCGGTGCTCGCACAATGTACTATTCACGGACTCTTCTTCTGACAGCCTATTCTCAAGACAGGGCTTGAAGTCATGATTCGAGCGGAATACATCATATCAAGATATGTGCGCACCAAAATCTAAGGCTCCAACTCTTAAAAATCGGCCAAAGGAACCACACAAGCCTTACTGTGCTTCTTAGTATTAGTAGGATTAGTAGGGAACAACGGAATAGAATCCTTATACGATAACGCTGGATACTAAAAGTTCAGGATGACCCTATATACCTCATACTTCGGGAATAACGTATCATGGTATATCGGGGTCATGCAGGATGTTTATCAATCAACGGTATATTTCCTTATTCCCTACTACGAACCAGTAAGACAAGCATAAGGATTTCTTGACCAGCTTCCCAATATTCGCCAAGAATCAGAAAGCGCACAAACTCGAGGATCCTCATGTTAGTGGCTTTGGGTCTAGGGGCTTAGGGGTTTTGGGCCTTTGAGGCCGAGGGGTTTAGGGGGTTTAATGGTTTCGGGTTCTGGTTCGTTAAGGGTTTATGGCGTGTTGTTAAAAGAGCCTTCAAATCCTTAAACTCCCCTCACAGTGTCCAATTCTCGATGCAACCTGTGCTTTGGAGCCCCATGTGCTCCATAGATACTTTGTGGCCAAAGCACTTGTCCTACCATGAGGGTACCAGGACACTCAGAACGTCACAGCCCTCTACTGCATGCCTGAAGTGAGATCCAGGTTGGGTGCGCTTCCTGTTCACGGCCACGCTAGCCAATGCCTTCTACGTCCGCACTCTCAGGCGCGAGCGTTTTTCCTGACCACAAAATGGTACTCTCCCAAAATAGGTGGACCCCAACATAGACCCAAAATATTATAATCCTTATTATAGGGACCCCGAAAAATGGTACCCCTAAGTTTGGAAAAGCCCCATTCCGGCCCAAGTACCCACTGACATCAAAGCCACATGCCCCACATACCTGTATTTAAGGGTACAAGGAGACTCCGGGTTCTTTTGAGACAGCAGAGCTGCAGTCATTTAAGACAAATTTCATGCCCTGGTCCTGCTTGAGGCTCAAGATCTAGCAGGATCTGGTAGTTTCCCAAAATAAGGAGACCCCAATATAGACCCAAAATACTATAATTCTTCATCATGTGGACCCTCAAATAGGTATCCCAAAATTGAGGAAACCCCCATCTGGCCCTTGCAAAAACATTATGCGTTAGACCCAAACTTTGCATTTTTTTTGGCTAATCGCTATCCATTGAAAAGGCTATTGTATGTAGTGAGTTGCAAACATAACGAGCTTTAGGATCACCATGACTGTCATCACTCGTATTCGTACTAGTTTCTTTGGTCCCGCATGAAGCAGTGCCAATGTACGAGCCGCGGCGATATGCAGAATGGCTGCATAGCGAAGTCTTTCTACCAGTTGTGGTTGTCATCGGCAGCGAAGCAGCGAAAGCCCGCGTGAAGGAGGCAAATGGTCTGTCTATTGCGGAGCTATTCGCACCTTTCGGCGGGCATTTCCGGGGGATTTCTGTATCAGCCCAGTCCTTGGAGAGACAGATCCCCATCGAAAACTTGCGGGTGCGCTACACAGATGCAGACGTGGCGCAGCTGAGCACTGCGCAAGCGGACCAGATGGCCGCATGGACTGTAGAATCCAGTGCTTTGGCAGGCAAGCCTAACAACCTTGAACCCCCAAGCCCGTGGTACGAGCAGTGGCGCAACGCCTTGTTTGGTTCTCTGCGATGGTCCGAGCATGAAGCATTGGATCAGCCTACAGCGGCATTGCTCGTTGTGCTATCCAAAGAACCGGATCCGGTGATGCAGTTGGAGCAATTGCTCCATGCATCCAAGATGCCACCGTTGTGTACTCAAGGTGTCCTGGACCCTGTTCCGTCACGTGTTGCTGTGCTGTTGCACGACGTGTCAGATCCAGAGAGCCCCAGCAAAGAAGACTTCTTGAAGAACCTGGAGAGCATCAGGGTTCGGTTCGCTCCGAATCTTGTTCTTGCTCTTGAAATCAATCACGGCGGGGCGCGGGCCTCAAGGTGAATGCACAGCTGGAAGTGGTAGTTTTTCCAAATGAAGGTATCAGATAGGCCCCCGAATACCATTATCCTTACTGTAGGGACCTCCCAATATGGTAAGTACCCTTGATTTTGGGAAACCCTTATCCCCAAATCCTAAAAAGCCCCTATATACCCTTACATAACCCCTATATACCCCTTTATACCCTTATATACCCCTATTTACCACTGTATAACGACCCTAAACCCTTCGGCATTGTCAAGCCTCTGGAGGCTAACTTTCTGATGCCAGAGGCTGAGGCCATGTCTGCACCAACACAGACTTACTGGTTCTTATGGGAATATCTCATACAAGGCGAATATGCGAATATCTTATACAAGGATAAGATGGGAATATATTATCTACGGACTACATGGGACTGCATTAAGTAAGGATTATATCGGAAAATGCGTTAATGATGAGGATTTTGTAGTGATTTGATTCTCTTATTCCCTGCTAAGATTCCCTGCTAAGAGCCAGTAAGCAGAACTAGAGTGAGAAAGTGTTGTGGGGCACTGCGGCAGGATTTGTTCAAATCCTTTCTGGTGCAAAATGGGCCCCCTCCACCTCCGTCAGTGCAGGCCTTGGACCTTGGAGCTGTGTATAAAACTGTATATAACCCTACAAAACCCTATATAGCACAATAGAAATTCTATATAACCCTACGTATATGAGTTGGTAGCAAGAAGGGAGTTCTTAAGCTACGGTAGAGAAGCAAATGGAATTTTTGGCAAGCTGTGCTGGGAGAAAGTGCGCATGAATGCGCTGTGCATGATCAGAGAAATTTGCAAGTAGCATATCCGCAGTTGCACAAAACAGCGTCGGTGAGGTCCCGGGCTAGGATCCGCTCATCACGCATTATGTAGGATAGGACCCTACGCAGATTGGATAGGGGTCGGCCCCCAAAAGACAGACATGGGTTTAAAATATTAGTTTAGCATTATCCGACACCTTTTAGGGACCTACATCCGGAAGTCTTCTAGATACCTCGGTATAATTTTGGGTGATTTGAAGAGGTCTGTAGGAATCTTGCTGACTTGGCTGTTCTTGCAGCGACCACACAGCCCTAAATGAATGATCGTGTTTGGGCTTGTCTAGGATTTAGGGCTTGGCGGTGCTTAGGCTCTTGGGTGTGGAGTTGCTTACCTGAATCCTGAGCCCTAAACGTGTAGAGTTTCGAGTTGGTTGCAGTGGGGGGATTTGGGCTTGTCCAAGGCTGTTCTGTGTTGTGGCTTTGAGTTGTGTAGGGTTTAGGGATTAGGGCTGTGTAGTGTTGTTTACAATTTAGGGCTTGGAGTTGTCTAGGGCTGTAGAGCTTAGAGCTCTTCAGGCATGAGGGTTGTTTGGGGTTGTTTAGGGCTTGGGTGCTTCAGGGGTTAGAGCTGTTTCGGGTTTACAGTCAGGGATTTGGGTTGTTCAGGGCTCTGGTTGCTTTAGGGTTGGGAGCTGTTTGGGGCTTGAAGTTGTTAAGTGTGCAAGATTTCGGGTAGTCTTTGGTTGCTTGGTGTTGTTTAGGATAGTTTTGGGTTTGGGGTTGTTAAGGGTTTGGGGTTGTTTGTGGTTTGGGGCTGCTTATGGTGTTTGAGTTGGGTGTTTGTAGTCAGGGTTGGGAGTTGCTTATGGTTTGGGTTGTTCAGAGATTAGGATTTGGACTTGTTTTTAGGTTTAAGTTTGACGGGGTTATCTAGGATTGCTGTGGGTTGTTTGAAAATCTTTCGGGATTGGGGTTGTCTAGGGTTCAGGCCTTGGGCTGTTTAGTTGTTTCAAGGTTTGGTTGTGAAGCAGAGCTTAGGGCTTGGAGGTAGTTCGGGCCTGGGCTATCTACCGTTACAGGGCTTGGAGTTGTGTTGTTTACGGTTTAGAGTTTAGAGGTTGGTGGGCTGTTAAGGATTTAGGGTTCAGGGATGTCTGAGGCTTGCGGTTGTCTAGGTTTCGGGCTCGGAGCTTCTTGGGGGCTTTACGTGGATTCCAAAAAGCATTCCTTGGGTGTGGCCCTACCTGATCAAGGGTTTCTCAGCCCCTATGCAAGAGGGCGTCTCTCCCAACTAGCTGTTGCCGGAGTCAGAGATGTATACTAGAGAAGCGTGATCCTTCTAGAAAGTTGGCTTTATGCCACCCAACCAGTGAGGCTGAAGACATGTAGACTTGTTCTCTGTTTATGTCCGGATTTCTCAGGCTTGCTGGCTGCTCTCGGAAAATCTTATAGTATTCTTGAAATGGGTACACCCAGCAAGGGGCTTCTATTTTTTGCCAAGCTCTGTTAGGATCCGTCACGGTTGTTGCCGGGATGTAAAGCAAACCTGCAGCGCTCAACATGGATGACAATGAGGCTAAGAACAGTTTTCACTGTTGCTGTGTTCGGGATTGGATTTGCCAGGAATGTCGGCGATTTTGTTTTAGAGCGGGGGGGTGAAGGGGGGGGTGGAAGCTTTTGCCAGGAAGTGCTCTGGCTTCTATTATGACATGAAGCAGACATGCACTGGTCAACATGGATACGGCTGAGAACATTGTTCGTTGCTGCTGCGTTTGTGGCCGGATTTGCCAGCCATTTGAGTTGCTTTTACAAGACCGGGGGGGGGGGGTTGGGATGGGGTGCGTAGCCCCCACCCAGGGGCAAAAGCTGAGCCGGAATAAGAACATGTACATTCTCGCTAAGCTTTGCCAGGATGAGCCTTGTTTTTGTCGGGGTATAAAAAGCTGAGCTAAGCTGCTCCACTTGGTTGAGGCTAAGAACATGTAGATTGTTGCCGTGTTTGTGGTTGGATATACCGCGCCAGCAGGAACCGCATCGTTCCACCCACTCTCCATGCACAAGTAACAATGTACACGTTTCCTTCCGTCCTTACCGATAGACTGCTGCCTGTTTCTCACACGCTTGACTGCCTGAGGGGACAGTGTCACTGCGACCAGACAACTGCCGCAGAGAGCGCAGGTTTTAACCTTCAAACCTACGTACATTTGAATTTGTCATCTTTGAGGCATGTCTCTCTCTCCAGGCCCCTTTAGGATTGAGAGCTTGCCGATTGAAAGGTCAGCAACCACTGTTGCCTGTCAAAAATGACGACCTTCGGGAGAAGTGTAATGGCAGGGGCGGGTAGTAGTAATTGTCATCGCCGTTCTCTGAAATGATAGCAGTGTTGTAGTAGTAGTGGTCGTAGGAATAAGAATGACGATTACATGCATATGACAACACATCATACTCCGGCCGGGCGGGGCTGGGTCGGGCCGCCCAAGAAAAGCGATATGCCTTACAGAAATTGAAAGCAGGGGATGCGAGAGGGAAGACGTTGCCAAGCCAGCACACTTGTATACACGTGCTGCCCACGCTAAGGCTTCCGACGAAGCAAAGCCCAGCCCAGGATCCAGGCTGACTCGTGAAGACCTTCAAAGCTTGGCTCAGGCCATGGTGGGAGTGCCCCGGAACCCTGGAGCTATACAGGGCTTATAGGGGCTCATGGGGGCGATTATTAGCATTAACGACTATGCGATTACTTTGGGCCTTTGTTGCTCCAGGTCGGAACAGAAGTTGTGGTCAAGAGCGCTGTGCCGTGGATGGAAAAACAGCTTCAACAACTGGAGGCAAGCTTAGGTCTTGCAGCTTTGCTGCTCGCAAAGAAGGGCACTGTGACCCGAAGGCTCAAATCTCGCAAGCTCGAAAGGCAGACCGGTTGTTCGGTTTGGCTGGGTCAACTTAAAGGGTTATCAACCAGCGGGTCTCATATTTGCCGTGTTCGCAGGGCTTCCGCAACCAGTTGAAGTACTTCTGGCGCAAGCCACGCGAGGGAGCCCGAGCCTCAATGTGGAGAAGTCTTTGGTGTTTTGCACTTTGCACTTTAATTCCATCCAGACTCATGTGTTGAAGTGCTCTGAATGACATTAGATCATGATCCGGCACATTGGCAAGCACTTGCCTTCAGTAAGCCAGGCAGCCGGTGAGAGGAGAACTGGCCTCAGATTGCCCTCAGACCGAATGGTTTGCTGTCATGGGTTTGTCCATCCAACTCTACCGCAGACTTAAGTACGCAGGCGAGCTGCCACGCTCTGTTGTCCCGTGACTCTTTGCGGCTCAAACAGAATGGCCACGGCCACATTCTTTACATACCCCGATATCGAACATCCCTTGCCGCGGCCTCACTTTAGCAACATCCACTGATGTGCGTGTGCTATGATCTGAGCAGCTAAGTCGTATCGTCAACATGTGGCCGGGAGCGATCACCCAACTTGCAAGGGCCCTCACAGCTTCTGAAGGTGTTTTCTTGTTTCAAGCGGTTGCTTCAATGATTGCGCAAGCAAGGCTCTACTAGGTCTCTTCACGTTTTTCGAGTTTGCTGGGCACTTAATGCTTAAGTGCCTCGAAAGCCTGAAACTGCAAAATGTCTTTGCGTCCCGCATGCCTAGGCAACACCCGTGGCTGGCTTAGCCAGGCAGGATTTCAATCTGTCATCGGTCACTTGTTCACGTTGGTAGCTTCGGCTTCACGAGGACTTGAAGAAGTCCTGCCCCGTAGCTATTTGCTGTGTACGGGGCCGGGGGGGGGGGGGGGGGGNNGCGGGGAGCAAAACAATGCAGCGATGGGAAAAACGCACAGGTCGCAAAGATCGCACAGTGCCATGGCAGAACCCAAGCGCTTCAGCTTGTCTTCCGAGGTTGTATATGAGCCAGCGCCACGCATTTAATGGTTGAAGCCCACTGGGCCTCCTCCTTTGCAATGCTGAAGCTCTGAAGCGTGAAGGAGAGGGAAGTGTAAATACAAAGGGCAGAAATGCGCTACTCTCCAAAAGGATGATATGGGGGCTTGTCTCGTCCCTCTTAAGGTACCGCAGAAGATGTATTCGGCCCACATCATACTAGGGACCCACAATCAGGGATCATGCCTCTGACAGCCCAAGACCACAAAGAGCCCACGAAGGTTTGTTTTCAAAGGCTGTGCTTGATCGTGCTTGTTGGCGGTTCTTGTGGTAGGCCCAAAATCGCGCCAATTACGATGATGGCTTGTTTATCCGGACGCTCTGGCATAAGGCTTCAGAAGTACTGTGGAAAGCGCCGCAAAGTCATGGAGAGCGATGGAGAGGGCCCGTAACATGAATGTACCGGGGGGAAGCGAGGGGGAATTAAGCAAGATAGACTCCTGAACAATCACTGTTGGGTGCAAAGGTCATCCCCCCCAACTGCCGCATCCCTGAGAAACAGGCCAAATTCCTGGCCATTGTCCAATTACCGGAATGAGCAAGTTGCGAAAAGGTGCTAAAGCGCCTGAAGCCTGCCATAGCAAGCCCTCGGCCAAAAAACGATTGTTGATGCAGTGGCAGCGAGTTTTTGCGCACTCCTGCGAGGCCATTGGTGGTGGAAAGAAAGGTTCCGCACCTATTCCCGGGCTGTGTTCATGCTACTGAGTTGTGAGCGGACAGTTGTGCAAGCACAAAGGCAGAAAATGCGCTGGACACGCACCAGCCGCTAGCAGCGCAATGCTAAGCCTTTGGCATCGATGTTGCAGTCCAGGGCGTGTAGCACAGTAGCTTTTGATATTATAGCTGTTATATCGCATTTACTGCTATTGTTGCAGTCATTGTTGTTATTATTACAACTACTTCGACTATCACTCTTACTATTCATTACTTACTATTAAGAATAACCATAGTGGTAATATAATAACTGTAGTAACAATAATCCTGATAATGATGGTAGTAACAATAGTAATAACAAAACAATAATTTCTGAATTTCTAATGATAGTAATGATAGTAATTACTCTGATGCCATGCCAAGGTCAAGATACCCTTGGACAAGCAGTATGTTCCAGTGATCAGGAACAATCGCACTGTTATGTGCCCCAGATTTCATGTTCCGCCCGCACTGTCCTTTGCAAAGACCTTGTGAACTGGGTTATATGTTGGGGTTGCATATGGATAATGGAAAAAAAGATGAAAACTACTTGTAATGAGTTACATAGGGCTTATGGGTTTATGGCCCGACCACAGGTATAAGACTGCCTACTTCGGCAACATCTATGTGGGCCTACCTCGCCCTCAGAAGTTCACAGTGTCTGGCTGAGCTGCTAGGATTCACCAACCGCATCATGTTGTATCACTCCTTGACCTAGTTAGCAAGAACCCCAAGTTGTGACCAGGTAGTATCCTATAGTCCCTCATAGCTTCTGTTTTAGATTACACTATGTAGTCTTTCGTAACATACCTACCTGCTGTGAAACAGCTTGAGCCTAGATTTCAAGTGGCTTATGGCTACTGACCCAAAGATCCCGCGCAGCCCTGCGCAAAGCAATCACTTCGAGTCATGAACTCCCCCACCCTGATAATAGTGGATGTCCTTATTATAGATCAATTTAAGTCATGGGGGAAAGAGTTATGACAAGGGAAGGGCTAGTACGCTGGGGGCACAGGGCCTGCCCACTGCATAAGTTGCCACAATGTTTTTAACAAACGAATTAGGGATTGACAAAGCAAGCGGCATCGTTAGTCCTTCCAGACATTTAGATGCGGCAGCTTGAATAAATAAACACCCTCTGGGCATTTCTAGACTGCGGATTGTGGTACATTATGGTTTTCGTGGGCCCCCTAGTTACGAAAGATCTGAGATGTCTTAAGGCTTGAGAAGGCTACTTGGCTAAACCCTAAACCGCTAAACCATTCTAAACCCTTAACCCTAAACCCCTAACCCGTACCCTAAACACTTAAAATCCTCAGGTCGTCTTCGATACTGGCTCCGGGCATTTCATTGTCCCTTCCAAGAAGTGTGAGGCCGTGACATGTAATACTAGCAATATGAGCTGTAGTCTAAACTCCTTAAATGGCTTTCAAGGGAGTATATTGGGGAGTATGAGAGGGCTTATTAAGGTGAATACTAGGAGTTTAGACTATGGCTCATACGAGAAGTAAGAATAATGGAATAATACTACTAATAGAAAAAGATGATATTAATACATATGCTCGTATGGGTCATAACGATAAAGAGCATGATAGGAATCATAATGCCAATTTATGTCAGTACCGGCTTTCATTTATTGATGTCCTGCTTTATGCTTTGAGTCTCTTCTCAAGCTCATGCATTTCTTGCTGGAAAGCTGCGTAGCATTGACCACCCGAGCATTGGGTTATAAAGGGTATTTTGTTTTAAAGGCCCATGCTCTGAGATCGTAAGCATGTGCAGATGCCTGCCTGTGCGAATCACACCGCCTATGCTGCCAGCTCAGATGAGCTACAGTCTAAACTCCTTGAGGGGGTGAGCTGGGCTTGAACACGTAGCTCAGGATCGCGGTCTTTCCTCTTCTGCAGTAGATCTGGACCACGATGGCAACGTTGTTCCAGCAGATTCTGAGCGGGACCAGGCCGAAGTGAAAGTCTGAAGGCAACCAGAGTGTACTGGACGATTCTGCCCTGCAAGGTGGCCATCGCTTATGGGACCGGAGAAGTTGTTGGCGAATTCTCGCGCGAGGAGCTGCCGTGGTCATTTGGATGCTATCTAAGCCTATTTAGCCCTCTGTAACCCTATATATCTCCAGATATATCTCCCCATATATCCCTATAATCCTTATGTAGTACCTATACATCCCTACATAATCTCCCTACACCTTATAAGTAGAAGTATACCCTAGGCGGGCATACGGTATGCTGCTTTGGAGGCCGTTTGCCTGTCCAACTACGAGGGCGAAGTTGAGGAGGCTGCGCTGAAACACCCTGATTGCCTCCAGGCACGATGCAGCAATATCAGATATCGTTAGTCTTGCTATGTTGAATACTATTGCTTGTACTTGTATTTAGCATTCCTGCTTTGAATATGAGTGTTCTTATCATGTTGTGTATTTGTGGGTTTTTATTTTGGTGGTCTTGCCTCTCGTGCTGTTATTGTGACAAGAATCTTAGTACCATTGTCATCACAATGACTATGTGGTACTTTCCCAAAATAGGGGGACCCCAATATAGACTCCAATATACCATTATCCTTATCATGGGGACCAAGGGTACCCTAATTTTGGGAAGCCCTAATTCCTAAATCCGATATTCCCCTATAAAACCCTTATATAAGCCCTATATAGCCCATATATAACCCTGATGCGATTAACCCTAAACCCTAAGCCCTAACCCTAAAACCTAAAAACCCTGAACCTTAAGTATCTTCAGAAAGTTTGGCTCCAAATTGCACGAGGTGAGGGTCGTGCAGGCTACCGAGATGACTGACGAGCCATTCCAGCAGTTCGAGCATGGATCCCAGAGACGGTGGTGTAGGGCTTATGGCTTAGGGTTTTGAGGTTTTTTAGGGTTTAGGCCTGAGGGTTTAGGGTTTAGGGCTTAAGGGTTTGAGGTTTTTTAGGGTTTAGGCCTGAGGGCTTAGGGCTTAGGGTTTAGGGTCTAGGGCTTGGAGAGGCCCCAAGATAAACCCCCCAATATTGTAAGTCTCATAATAGGGACCCCGACTCTCAAAAAGACAATTTCTAATTTTGGGAAACCTTACACCCTATGGCAACTAATATACTCTAGGTACCATTTCATTGTCCATTGTCTTTTCTATTTGATTCTCAATTATTGGGTTATATATCCCTATATAATCGCCTAAAGCCCCTACAAAATCCCTACATCATCTCTATGTAATCCCCTGTATTCCCCTGTATATACCCTTTACGCTGCCCAAGAGACATCGAGGTTTGACGGAGTGCTTGGATTGGGCTTGGAAAGCTTGGCTCTGGATCCTCAATTCAGCTTCTACGGGCAGCTGACAAGGCAAGGACTATTATTATTGCTATTGCTAGTAGTCGTTTTCGTCCTCGTCCTCCTGCTCCTCGTCGTAGTCGTAGTGTAGTAGTAGTAGTAGTAGTAGTAGTAGTAGTAGTAGCAGTAGTAGTAGTAGGCGTAGGCTAGTAGTAGTAGTAGTAGTAGGAGTAGCAGTAGCAGTAGCAGTAGCAGTAGTAGGAGGAGGAGTAGTGCTACTGTATCTCATGCTGCCTTTATTGCTACTGTTCCAGTTATGACTCTTGTTCTGGTTATTACTATTCCTATCACTGGGTTCTATGCTCTTGCACAAGTTGCTTCAAGGGGCACGTGTGCTTCAACACCCACGTGCCAACAACAAGAGCTCACCCGTCAGTGTTCCGCAGCCATTCAGGGCAAACACGAAGCACGGACGATTGTACCTGCAATTCCCAGACGTAGAGAGCGTTTGGTAGCTTCTCAACTTTGTGGCAGCGAATCTTGCAGGCAGCCTGGCTGCACATTGCTGCAGCATGCGGAAGCTGCAAGCTTTTCAAGCATTTTGATTGCTACAACTCCGAGACGCAGCTGGCAGGTATCAACATGTACTTAGCCTCATAAGCTGCGGCTCCCGCAAAAGCGTGTCAGGGCTTCGCAACATGGAGGAAGGCCAGAAAGAAGGTTGTTGAGCGAGCGGGGGCCGGGTGTGGGGTTGTGCGGGGCAGGTAGCAGGTAGCCCCTTCTTCGTGAAGGAACCAAACATTTCCGGACCAGAGTGAGGAACTGTGCCAGCCGAGGTGTCATCCGTGTGATCGTTACAGTTATTGGCGATGCCCATCTATGAAGAGAAGCTGATCTGCCCTTTTGCAATCCACTTCACGCAGGACGAGCCTTAAGCATCCCGACAAACTCATCCAGCAACCAAAGACGCAGAGCGCACCCTAGCTTCGCAAGCTTAGTGGAACACATAATACTATGTAATACTAACAATACTACTAATAGCAATAGCAATACTGATTGATGCCGGGATAGGCTTAGGTGGCAGTTTCTGAGCCCTTGTTCAACATGTTGTCCGTTGTGGCATCTGCCAATAGCAACATGGCACGTTGATCCTGAGTCTCTGCCGTTGCTGCTTCCAGGAGCATATCAAGACCCACTTCCAAGATGGACGGCTTGTGGAAGCAACGGTTCCGGAAATCCAGCCAACTCCATCAGGCCCGCCTTCAAGGGGGTGCATGGGAAAGGGGTTTTCGAAGAGTGGCTTGCTGGCTGGAAAATTGTAGGCAGTGGAGACTACGACCTCATTTTGAAAGCGCCGTTCCCAAACATTGAAATTCTGCGATGGAACCCACCCGACTCTGACGATGACAAGGCTGCCTCAGTCAAGCATCAGAGTTCTGACCGTTTGGGGTTTAGGGCTGTGCAGTATCTTCCGCTCTAGAGTGCTTGCTGAAGTTGCTTTCCTGTGTCCATAAAGTCTAGGGGTGCCCAAAGACTACAATCCTCATAATTGGGACCCCCGAAAATACCCCTAATCACGAAAGCTTTCGTCTTGAACCCAGCTATGCTGACCCGTGCTAGAGGGGCATGTGGGAGGGGAAGCAAAAACAAGTGGTCAAATTTAGCGTCGTTTCCGGCTATAATCGGCTATAGAAGGCAGCACGGAAGGGTATTCGAGGGGTGGCCTGGAGTACCCCAAGTGACAACTCCAGTTATACCCATTGTAAAGCTACTTACTCAGTCCCAGAACCCCTCCAAGTAGAGGGTGTGTGCGGTCCTGCGTGATTTGAGCGGAGCCTGCCACTGCCTCCTCGCTGGCCTCCCCCCGCCCCCCCCGTTGGCGCAAGTTTTCGGAAACCTAGACCCTTTTCGGTTAATATCATCCCAGTTTCCATGTTCTTTTTGCATTTATTTTCCATTATTGGGGGGAGAATATCCCACAATCCCTTATATAATGCCTATCTCCCCTATATTGTACTGGGGTACGTGATAAATGCTCAACACGAAAGGCTTGAAGGCAGCTGCCATGATGCCAGCCTTGGGGCTTCTGATGTGAAGCTAAGTTTCAATCTGCGGATTCCGGGTTAGGGATTGCGTGGGGTGTAGTCCCCCTTACGCAGATAGAATATGGGGTATATGGGGATTTTTTAAGTTATACCCAAAGCCATATTCTATCTACTTATGGGGGACTATAAATGCCGTAGGGCTTATAAAGGGCTATTTCTTGATGGTATCGGGTATTATCCCCAACAGTGGAGAATCAGGCGGAAAAGAACATGGAACATGAAATGTAGAATTGGTTGATGTAGGGGTTTATAGGGACAAGGGTTTCCGAAATTCAGGCGTACCATTTGTGGATATTTGTGAGGTCCCAATTGTAAGGATGACTACAGTGCTTAGAGGTCTACACTGCGGGCCCCGTTTTGGGACTTATCAAGCAACAAAAATGCAAAGATTTTTGATTTGTCGTCGGCCGCCGCTGTCGTGGCGCCGCATTCTAAACAACACAACATAGCACAACCCTACACCCTAAACCCTAAACTGACTACTCTATGGTTCCTGACTCATGGATGTGCAGCTGTGCCAATGGCCCGCAGGCCTCCTTATACCCTTAGATAGGGGTATCTGGCCCCTAATTTCTAGTGCGGTCTAGATACATTGACATGGTAGAAGCCCTAAACCCTGAACCCTAGGTCTAGGACTTCAGTCAGGCGCAGTGGTACACATTGGACAATCGACGGCTGTACTGCCTGCAACGCATGGCTGTGGAGCGACTTAGCTGTAGCCTATCGCAGCCGCCCTTTAAGTTGGCAATGCATTTCAATACATAGCAACAGTAATGGCAATAGTACTAGCAAGAAGTGTAGGAACATTCACAGTTACCAATAAAACAAGAAAAGCAGTTGCAGTAATGATAGTAAGAATGGTAGTGACGGCCATGCACCATTCCAAGGATGTGGCCCAAGCGTGTGGCGGCTGTGGTTGACATTCTTTACGCAGATAACGGCAAAGTTAGAAGGAAGTATGATTCCACGACGTTGGGGCGCTCCGTGACCATATCCCCCTCTGTCAAGGCGCGAGTCTAGCTCGTTGTAATTATACGACCTTCTCGAAAGCATAGCTCCTATAGTACACCTCCCAGGTACCCGCAGTCACCCGCTGGGACTGGCGGCTTCAAGTAAGCGCAACTGGTGAAGCAACCGTGGCCTTTGAAGCAATCAAAGCGGACTGCGCAGCTTTGCGTCAAACAAGCTTCACATGGCTGCAATAGCGCGCATGAAGCAGGGAGCGCAGTTTGCAAATCAACGAGGCAGATACAGAGCTTAGATCCCCATTTAATTGAAGGCAAAGCCGTCTGTCAGCCATCTTCTTGACGTGCCGGGCCCTGCTTTTGAGACTTGGCGAAATCACAATGAATTCTTAACTCTTGCCCAATACGAAGAGAGAATTTGCCCGGTAGAGGTGATCATCTGCTTCACGAGAGCATTTGCCAGCCTGTTAGAGCCAGCACCTGTTTTGATGTGCCTCAGGAAAGTGTGCTCCGAGACCAGACTGCAAGATTTGTATCCAGCCTGGCAACGCTTCTCGGTGCCAAGTCGCAAGAACAGACTGTTCAAGGCAGGAGTAAAGCATGAAGTTCTTGCCAGACCAGATGTCACATTGCCCCCCCGCAGACTCTGTCGGGCCCGCACCAACGGAGAGCACTGCAGCATCATCGGATGGCTCTGCTGAAAGCCGAGAAGGGACGCCCCGAGAGGACCACGGCCCTGTCATTGAAAGGTTTGCCTCTGTAAAACGTTTGACCAGGAACGATGAATCTGAATGGCATAGTTTGTACTCCATGGTATGCACACACGCCTCTCTATGAAGGGCAGCTTTCGATTGTTCCCTCGCACATATCGCTCTGCCACTTCATCCCTTCTCCACCACCCTCTGAAAGAACATGACCTGATAAAAAAATGAGCACACCGATACATGTTCTTTGACTGTGGCATTCTGTCATGCTACGTTCTCCATGGTGCAATGGCTGCCAGCTGGCCCTCGGTCCAGGCCTTTGTTCCGAAATCCAAGCTCGTTTGGCGGCAGCTTGCACTAATTTAGATCCAAACGCATGGGCAGGGGTTCATGATGCTTGCACCGACCCCTTGCGTCAGACTAAGGGTGAAAGCAGAAGCAGCCTTGCCCCAGGACCAAGACTGGGTTTTGCTTGTCTGGTTCTAAAGAGTCTGTATGGGCTCCTTGCTGATACTTCCTATGCGCTGACAGGAGAAGAACCACAACAAAGGTCACCAGTTGAGCGACCTTGAACAGCAAGCGGTGGGCCTGATTCAAGCGCAGCTGGCTCAGCCCAGCCGCAAGGGATATGTGTGGTGGCTCGGCTGCGCTTGAAAGAGTCAGCAACAGTTTTTCATGAGCAAACTGAGAGGATGGGATCCTGCGCAAGCGCAAGGATTGACTGCTGGAATGATCGCTTTCAAAAACAACTGGGCAGCCTCCGGGCTTTCTTGGAGAGCAAGACGGTGCGATGCTGAGAGGTCACAGGTCCCAGCCCATTACGTGAACTTCTGAAACCTGTGGGCCTTCGACCCTCCTGGTCAAAGCAGCTCAGGACCTCTTCATCGTGAAGCCAGGTAAAGGACGAAGCTACAGGGTGGAGGCGTTGGGTCTTAAAGCTTATAGGTGGCAATGAACCATCGGCAAGTGATCTGAAATCTGTTTACAGGCGGCTCCGCCAAATCAAGATTTTGAAGTGGAGAAGTTGCAAAAACAGCGGCCACCGCGAGCATCCAGACACTTAGTACTGATTCCTAAGGAAGGCTTCACATCCAGTTGAGGGGGCGTGCACCATAGCTAATAGCTCCAGCAGCGATGCTTTACTCTGAGCCAAGACGTTCCGGACAAACGTTAGCTCAGCTCAGGAACTGGACGGACGGCTTAAAGTCCATTATGGTGGCCGGCGCTCTTGGAGCGCGCTCATTTTTTTGTGAATTCGATCACTTTCAATCATTTCAAGCTCACGAGAAGCAGAAGTCCACCTGGGCTTGGGTATCACAAAAAAGGCTGAGCAACTCAGTTGAATCTCTCCACCGCTTTGGTGGAGAACGCCTCAATTTTGAAACGGCATAGCCGTCCAGACACTGGGCTGGAATGCCCGAGTGTTTTGCGGGAATCTGCTGTCTTGAAATATGACAGAGGCCGCCTACGAACAGGGCGTCTTGAATTTGGCTGTCTTGTACTGGCTACACGACAATCGCAGACTGCCGGTACAGAGCTTGATGTGCGCCCAGGGATTGACTGTACAGAAACCTTTCATTGCCAGCCAGGTGTATAACATAATGCTCCACACAACGTGGCACAAGTTTTCCCACGCTCACTGCCGAACAGAGCTAGGCGTGAGGATGTGTGCTACTCTCTCTCAGGAGAGGACCTGGAACCATTTTGGAGCCATACACCTTCTGCGCGATCGGGCCAGGATGCATAGCTGCGGAAAACGGCAGCCCGAGTGATGGGACGTGGTGAGCGTGCATCGATGGCCTACTTGTGACTTGTGACTACCTACATCTGTTTATTCACAGTGGCCAGGATGAGCCAGCTTGCTCCTATCTTCGGCGTGTTTATTGCCAAAGAGGAGCCGCGTGGCTGTATAAAAACTCGGACTTTGGAAGTGTTGTCGACATGAGGACAAGGATGCAAGCGAGATCTCCCTGGGGGGTCACGACCTGGGCTGCTGCAGATACAGTGGTCAT
Source organism: Symbiodinium pilosum (assembly GCA_905231905.1). Classification (NCBI taxonomy): domain Eukaryota; class Dinophyceae; order Suessiales; family Symbiodiniaceae; genus Symbiodinium; species Symbiodinium pilosum. Next base: position 45,622 of record CAJNIZ010025446.1, read on the forward strand.
AAGTTCAGTGTTGTTAAGCCGTGTCTTTGAGTTCTGTCAACTGCACATCGCCAGGGCCGCTCAGGCTCAATTCTTCCGATACTGAACTAGTTCTAAACCCCTTCTCCAAACGGAGAAGCATCTACGCTCTAACTACCACTCTTACAGGTCCGGTGCTTAGATTCTGCTGTTTCTGCCAGCAGCTGCCCAGTTTTGCAGCTGCTATGAAGCTGCAGGTGATCATGGTGAAGCAACACCTCTTCAAGACTTCCGCGGCCACGGCAGTGGCTGCCGTGCTCATTCTGTGACCTGGCGGAGCTGTGAGATTGAGTCGTGCCCAGTCTTGCAATGTGCCGAGATTTCCGAGGTCCCTTTGCACTGTCGAAGCTGCAGAGAGCCCTGAGGATGGAGATGTGCCTCTAAGCAGCATGAGTCATGAGAGAAGGAAGGAGTGAACGGCCTCATTGCCCACGCAAAGCCTTCGGAAAAGGTTTAGAGACGGAAACGAGACGGCTCTGTTTGGAAAGCCTCGCACGTCTAAATTGAAAAGAGCCAAAATTGAAAAAGCGCTAGCCGCCGCTAGCCGCAAGCACTTCACTTCGAATTGCACCAGTTATCCCAGCCGCCAACAACGGCAAGATGGCGGCGTCAGTTCCGAAGAGCCTTTCAGACACACCAATCATCTGCCCTAAACTAAACCGTAAAACCTCAAGCTTAAACCCTAACCCCAAGCCGAAGCTCATCCGAAGGGAACTGGGCCTCACCACCACAGCCAACTCTGAGGAAACACGAGATCAACCCCAAGCTGGGGGTTTGGATTGGGGCTCCCTACTTATGGAAACCAAAATGGAGAGGTTACATGGTAGTTATATAAGGGTTATCTAGGGGTGTTATGTAAGGGATATAGGATTTAGGAAGTAGGGTATCCCAGAATTAGGGGTACCTTCTTGGGGGTCCCTACAATAATGACTACAGTGTGTTGGGGTCTATGTCAAGGTCCCCTCAACTACGTACTATAAAGGAATCTACACCTGAAGCCTAGCTGCAGGGCGTACAAAACCATCAAAACTGTAAGCAAGCCTGCCACTTGCACGATAACACGTATGGGAGCTTCCCAAATTTAGGGGTACCTTTTTGGAGAGCCTTATAATAGGGACTATAGTATTTTGGGGGTCTATGTTGGGGCCCCGGTATTTGGGAAACTTCCGTATCATCGATCCCATGCTGCTTATTATGGATTCTCCGGTCAGCTAGTCCCGACATATAGGGGCTTCCAAAAGCATGGGGCCCCGATATAGCCCCAAAGACAGGCCTCTGATTTATGCAAAACCATAACATGTTGTTGAGCTGCTGTGCCTCGGAGCAACGGTTTTGACGGTCTTGGTATGTACTGGTATTTGCCTTGCTCGTCAATGGTTCTTGAGCCCCATGTGGAGGTTGATCTCAAGGCCTGGTGGGGAAAGTTTCAGTGTTCCTGCAGGTCTATAAGGAAATGTAGAGGAATCTGGCTCCAGAATGGTCATTCTGAGAGCACGTATTCTGAATCATTTTGATCGGCAACCATGCGCGTCGGGTCCTCACGCCATTCTCCGTTCCTCCGAAACAGCAGCTTTTCATGGTCTCCTGACGTTGGAACCGGCTTGGAGTTATGCCTCGCTTTGGTCAACGCGCGGTTTTCTTTCTTTCGTCTTTGTGTCCCCCAGGCCGAGCTTGCTGTGTTGGCTTCGGTTTCTTGCTGGCCGGTGTTTGGCATCAAAGTATGGGCTATGAGCTGGAGGTTGTGCGCCCTGGTGACTGCAGTGTGCAAGACCCTGCATGTCTACCCCAAACTGACTTTTTAAGTTACAACTCAACGTGGAGGACAGCAGGTCAACATGAAGCACTGTATGCAAAGTCTGCTCCTGGCCCACGTTCCTTCTTGAATCAACTGCTCGTAAAGACGAGATTTGACGTGCTTGCAGACGTCTGCTTTCCACGTCTGTTCCCACGTCTGCTGTTTTCGGAGGTAAGGGTCTCTTCCAGCCTGTGCAGCCTGTGATTGCCAAGGACCTCCTTCCTCGCGCTGCCTCCGCGCGGAAAGAAGTTATCTAGCGCTCCGGCGCCAGACCTTGCCTCAGCTCTTGCAGCACTGAAGGCAAAGCAGGCAGCTCGAGAGCCTCACGAAGATGACTCAAAGACCAAGTCAGATCCGGTCCGAATCCTGGATGGTCAGAGCTGCAATGGCAGCCAGTTTGCCCCAGGCTTGGCTGGGGATCTTGCAGCGCTCATGGCGAAGAAGAGCCAAGAAAATCAGACACAGGCTCTGTCAACGAAATCTTCGTCAGACCACTTGCACACAGTTCGCCTTATCAAGCAGTACGTCCCAATCGAGAAGAATGGAAGCGTTGTGGCCTACAAGACGGCATATTTTGGGAAGATCCACGTAGGCAGCCCGCAGCCGCAGAATTTTACGGTGGTCTTTGACACAGGCTCTGCCCATCTGGTTATACCGAACAGCGCTTGCCAGCGTGACACTTGCCTCAAGCACAACAGCTCCTAGGCGATGGTTTCGGCAAAGGTTTCATTGAAAGTCTGATCATTTTCCCTTCGCATAAGTTGTGTCTCTGCGCAAGTTTGTGATCTGGACAAGTAAGGATACAATGAGTCCCAGTCGGAAAGCGCCGTACCTATAGAGCATGATGGCACAGTGCTGCCAAAAGGTGGGATTTCCCAGCACTCTGTCAGCATCACCTTCGGTACAGGCAAGGTCTCAGGGACCTTTGTCAAAGACAAGGCATGCCTGGGCGGGGCAGACTCAGAGAACCCAGGCTGTGCAACCGTGAACATGGTTGTGGCCAATGACATGAGCGACCAGCCGTTCAGCTTGTTTCACTTCGATGGAATCCTTGGACTGGGCTTGGAAGCTCTTTCTCTTGGCCCTGGCTTCAGCTTCTTCGGGCAGATGGCCGCCGAGCTGCCCCAGATGCAGTCGCAATTCTCGGTCTTCCTGGCACGCAGTGACCAGGGACAATCCAGCATCTCCTTTGGAGGCCACGATGAGACTGGGTTGCTCTTAAGGAACTTAAACTAAGTTACCGTAATGGGTATATGTAGGGGTAATGGAAAAGAAAATGGAAACTACTATAATGGGGTCATATAGGGTTCAGGGTTTAGGGTTTAAGTTACCATAATGGGTATATATAGCAAATAATAAGGGTTTCCCCAATATAGTAACTTAATTTAAGTTCCTTAACAGCAACCCAGGAGAGCAAAGCAGCATCCGGCTTCTCCTGGGTGCCTGTGGCAAAGCCGGAGCTGGGATATTGGCAGGTTCAGGTCTATCAGGTACGGATTGGTGATACCGTCCTGGACGAGTGCGCAGACGGAGGCCAAACCTGGCATGTAGGAATTCCGTCACAATACACATGTGTATATGTAGTAGAATGATGCTTCTATACTGCAACTGTAGTAGTGGGACTCCCAGGTGCAGACTTCTGAGGTCAGGAGATGTTCGCTTCCGCTCAGGGCTGCAGTGTGTATGCCAGGCACCAGTAATGTAGGTCAAATCTACTGAAGTACTATACTGGCACCCCAAGGCGGCGACGGCAGCCCTGCAGCTGCATTGCATTTAGCGCTCGCACTTCAATTGCAGGCTGCCGTGCAATCCTGGACACCGGTACCTCTCTTCTGGGAGCACCGCGGCAGGTGCCAGTTGGGGAGACATTGCCAGCTGCGTTGATTGAAAACGGTTTCTTGTGCTCAGGCGATCAAGACGCTCCACACTCTGTTGTCACGGAATGTCCTGGTTGCTCCACAGGGCATTGGCGCTGGCGAAGGTTCCGACTAAGAAGGCTAAGACAACTCAGTCACAATTGATTGCGCAGGATTCGTCACCCAGGAGATGGCGGACGAAGCCTTGGCAAAAGACTGTCGAGAACAGGAGTGCTTCAGTGGTTGTACATTGTTTGCTTGAGCGACGCTATGCGATGTTGAATCAGTCTGCTATTTCCTTAGAAATCATGGTCCAATCTCTGTTATGGTATAACAATAAAGGAATTATTGTATTATGGGTCTAGGGTCACAGGCGGGAGTTTCTCGAAATGGCGGCTATAGGATTTTAAAGGGGAAGCCCTCATATGAGCTATAGTCTAAGCTTCTTTAAAGGGAATTAGATGGGGGAGTAGATAAGGGCACTACTATAGGGGTTAGTAAGGGGGATGCTATAGGAGTTTCGACGAGAGCACATATATCCCTGAGCCCCCTAGAGTACGTAGGTGTTTTGAGAAAGAATGCGGGGGTCCCTCAGACAGCTGTACTTAACGTAAGGCTCGTAGAAATAGTATCATAATGATGATGATAGTAGAAATAGTAATCGCAATTGTAACCGAAAGGGTAATAATTGCAATAGTAATATAGTAACTAGTATAGTAAACAGTAGTAGTAATTAGAATTACGCAATAGCAATATCAACAGCAGCAGTAGCAATAAGAAAGAACAGTGATCATGAGAATTAGAATAATAATGTCCGTCTCATCGCTGACACAACAGGCTTTCCAGCAGTTGAAGTTATGTGGGGGATTGCAGGGATATTGCCCTTATCATTGGGAATCACATGCAAAAGAACATGGCAAAGGATATGGTGGGCCTGCACATATACTTATGCAGGGAGTATATTGGAGGGGGGAGATAGCGTTATATAGGGATCGTTAATAGGGGTTATGGGGCGGATTATATAGGGATATTACCCCGAATACTGCAGAATCAAATGGAAGATGGAATATAAGATGAAAACTGGGATTTTATAGGGGTTCATAGGCTTCAGAGTGTGGCGTTGCATAGTAAGCATTATGGCATTTTAGGATCTATATCGGGGTCCCCCCACTGTGGGAAACTAGCATATCTGAAGTTCTCTACATTCAGCAGAGCTGTCTGCCAATAAACGACCTTAAACGCTTAACTACCGTGATTGAAGTGTGAGCAGGAGGGCGCCCTTCTGACATTCGACTTGGGTCCAGAGGTCCCAGGAATCGCCTTGGATCCTGAGGACATCTGGGGTTTCCAGAAGTTAGCCATACTTTTTGCGGGGGTCCCTGAAAAGCAGGACTTTTACTGCTTTGGGGTCTATATGTGTATATTTTCGGGCTCCCTCATTTAGGGACACTGCCATCTGCTGTTGCTGTGACTTTTATGCCAAGTGGTAGGTTGTCAAAGCTATGCTTCAGTTGTGGGCTACCATTCTTAATATGGACCTAGATGCTCTTTAAAGAGACCATGAATTCGTCAACCATCCCTTGTGCGTGAAGCATGCATAGGTGCTCATGTAGCCACGGGCCTTTCCAATTAGTTTCAGTTCGTGTTAGGCGCACTAAAGCTGCTCTTGCATTGCAGGCATACGCAACCCTCAGAAATGTAGGCAGTTGGGTTGTTCTTAAAATTATGGACCGCTTTGGACAATAGATTATATTACGGCATTTAATATTTAGGGGTACCGAAATGGGGACCCGAATTTTGGGAACTATCCACATGCCTTGTGTTTTCAGTTTGAGCACCATCGAAGCAAGACGGGTAAGGACTACTTCCGGCCGAAGCCGTTCAACATGACAGCACGGCTCTCAATCGGTGGAATAAGGGAGGTAGGGTTTTAGGGCCTAGGGTTCTGGTTTTCGGGTTTAAGATTTAGGGTTTAGGACCTTGGGATCTAGGGTTTAGGGTTTAGGGCTGATGCAAGCTTTGGTCGCCTGATGTCGCCTTGCTCAAACAAAGGTATATGCCGAATATGCGTATATCGTCTCGCTTTGCCCCAAGCCCTAAACCCCAGATCCTCCCGTATTCCCCAATAGCTCCCCATGCCCTTCTCACCCGTACATATCCCTAAAACCCCATACACCCCATGTATAACCCTATGTAACCCCAATATAAACCCTACATAACCCCTTCATAACCACTCTTTACCCCCTCAACCCCATTGAGTGCTTTCAAGGTGCCCGAAGCTCCAGAAGCCTGGAAGTTGACCTGCCGGTCACTTCTGCTGCCTCTGGATCTGAAGGCGGGCATCAGGGCTGATATATGGGGGTTCCAGGGTTCCCCATAATAAGGATTAGAGTATATTGGGATCTATATTAGGGTCCCCTTGTTTTGGTAAACTACCATGTAGGGATATGAAATTTGGGGATGTAATGTAGCTTGGGATATACGTTTATTGTAGGGGTAGATAAGGATGCATCGACTTAAGGCTGCAACTTCCCCCACCACTTATCATGCGCTTTCTCTAATGGTCAGAATCTGGTTTGTTGTTGAGGAACTCAGATTAAGTTACTACAAGACGGAAACCCCATTATTCACTGTACACCCATCTTATGGTAACTTAAACCCGAAACCTTAAATAGTAGCTTATATTTTCCTTTCCATTATCCCAATATATCCATAGTCTGTTTGGGGAGCAGTATTGTTCAGTTCCTTAACAGCAACCCTAAACCCTAAGCCCCAAACCCTGAACCCTAAACCTTGGCCCCTGCTTTCCTGAGGAGCCTTTGGGTCCGCGTACCTTCATTTTGGGCGAGCCAGTCCTGAGGACCTGCTTTTGACCTGCTTCGTTGATCTTTTGGATTTTAGGGTTTTTAGGGTTCTAAGGTTTTAGGGTTTTAGGGTTCAGGATTCAGGGTTTTAGGGTTCAGGGTTTACGGTTTTAGGATTCAGGGTTTTAGGGTTCAGGATTTAAGGTTTAGGGGCTATGTAGGGGTAACGTAGGGGTACTTTTCCGATAATGGAGACTCAAGTGGAAACGAAAGAGGAAAATGAAATGGAACTCGGGATTTTACCTATGTGTGTATATGTGTATATGTATAGGGGTTATATACCTTACCTCTGCCCAGGAATGAATGAAAATTGTAATTTCAACAAATTCCCTGCTAACCAGAGATAAGCTATGCGGCCACTCGGGTCTCAGAAGATCACGCTTTCGGGCTGCGTCTTGCGCAGGAAGTACTACACCATCTACGCGGGCTGCTCAGTTCGATATGCCAATCCAGTGGTGGCCTGAACAAAAAATCAAGGACTGGGCCGCCCGCCGGGTGGGCTTTGCAAAGGCAGATCACAGTCAAGATGGCGAGGTTGAGGGTGCGATCGACTCACCAGAGGCTCAGCGCTGAATCATGTGAGGATAAAGGTTTCTAAGTCCTGGACCCCTTTGTGCAGGAAGGATCGCTTGTTGCTGGGGCCCCGCTGAGCAGGAAAGGCGCGAGGGGAAACGTTCAGTAGCGTTTTGCATGCCGACCTTTTCATCTTTGCTAGGCAGCGGCATTTATAGCGCCGCGCAATCTGAGTCGTGAATGCACTCAGCAGACATGACCTTTCAGGTTACGCGTGCAAGGCAAAAGCAGTTCTTGCTGATGCGCATGTGGGGAGTTCCCTAAGTTTATCATGATACGGGTCATTGTGGTAGGGTTCCTCTTTCAATGCTGGCCTCTTCAAAAACTGGCCGTGACACGAGTAGCTAATTCTAACCCTGCTTTGGAACCAGAAGACTGATACGAAAGATAGCTTCATCACAAGCAGTCCCCATACCAAATTTCTCCTACTTAGTAGTTTTCATAAATAGGGAGACCCCAATATAGGCCCAAATATGCCATAGTCCTGATTCCAGGGACCCCCAGAATGGTACCCCTAATTTATGGAAGCCCCAAACCCTAAACCCTAAAAAGTAGCTTCCATTTTCTTTTCCCTTATCCTAATAAATTCCCATCATCCCTAAACCGTAGATAAGCCCTATATAACTACCCTATGGTAACCCCCATTTGGAGAACAGCATACTGGGCCAAGTCCAATCTGCGTCTGATGCTGCAAGGTGCGGCCATCACGGCGTTCCATAAATTACGGGTACCATCTTGGGGTGTTTGTTGGGATAATGGAAAAGAAAATGGAAGCTACTATTTAGGGTTTGGGGTTTCCATAAATTAGGGCTGCCATTTTGGGGTGTTTATGGGATAATGGAAAAGAAAATGGAAGCTACTATTTAGGGTTTAGGATTTGGGATTCCCATAAATTAGGGTTACCATTTTGGGGTGTTTATTGGGATGATGGAAAAGAAAATGGAAGCTACTATTTAGGCTTTAGGGTTTGGGGTTTCCATAAATTTGGGGTACCATTTGGGTGGTTTATTGGGATAATGGAAAAGAAAATGGAAGCTACTATTTAGGCTTTAGGGTTTGGGGTTTCCATAAGTTTGGGGTACCATTTGGGTGGTTTATTGGGATGATGGAAAAGAAAATGGAAGCTACTATTTAGGCTTTAGGGTTTTGGGGTTTCCATAAATTTGGGGTACCATTTGGGTGGTTTATTGGGATAATGTAGAAGAAAACACTGTTTAGGGTTTGGGGTTTCCATAGTTTGGGGGTACCATTTTGGGGGTCGCTAGAATCAGGACTATAGTATATTTGGGTCTATATTGGGGGCTTTCCCTGGAGATTTTGGAGCGGAATGATGCTATTTTGAGTGGGGATATGGGACTTGTGTAGGCAAGGTGTGTTCATATGTTTTACTTCTTGGTTGTTGGCTTCCTTTCTCTGGTGTGCGTTTGTTTTGCGGTGGATGTTATGAACGTTGTTATTCTACTATGTGGCTTGTTTGTAGCACTAACAAGCAACAGCATGAATTTAACTTGCATGCTATTGATTGTTAGCATATGTTTTCCGCATGGCTTTGACACGTGTAATTTTCCACCATAACATGTCTATATGGCAATGTTCAAGCTGATGTCCCCTACCACAGTTAGGGCGGCTCCCAAGGACAACATTTTAGCCATCGCGGCGATGAGTGCGCGATTCAAAAAACCATGGGTCATATAACTGAAACGTGTTTCTGTGGTTGTTTTTGATGCTGTGTAAAGGTGGCATGGTCGTGACGGGCTTCATCGGAAATGCTACCATGCTTAGCTATCAGTACTACTATCATTGCTATTGCGACCAATGTTGTTACTATACTTAGTGCTGCTAATTGTAGTACCGGTACTGGTCTTTCCAATATCACTGCTATGATGGCTTCTCTTCGCGCAAGAACTTTACAATTTTATCCCAGCATTAGCCCCTTTATTGCGGCTATTTGAACAAGTGTTCTTGTTGTAACCACTATTGACGACGTACTCTTGGCGTCACTGTCATGGCCTCTTCCAATCAATTCACGCTAGTCTTGCATTCAGCACGTACGGCCCAACCTCTGCTGCCGTCTGTATCCATGGCAACTGTTGTCATACCTACATCTCATATTGATGCTTGACTATAGTCATTGTTGCTGCTGGCAAACACTGCCGAAGAAGCGGGAAAAGCGGAGACATAATGAAAACACATTGAAAAGAAACATAAAAATCAACTAACGAGAACCGACTCATGGTGCGGATGATGCAAGAACCAATAGAGATGATGAGAAACTATGAAAAGTGTTCGAAGACAATAAGACAAATGTACACAAAATGCTAGGACAAATGGACAGGCGAACACGAGAGCAAGGCTTTCAAAAGCTGCGGGTCCCGAGTGAATGCTGCCTTTTTGGTCAGATCAACGTCGATGGCTGGCCAAAGCATGGCCTAAGAGCACAACTTCCCTCGTTAAATCAACCTTGAGGCACCCTCGAGTTTTGAGTCCTCCTTCCCCAACCCAAGCTTTTCTGACGCCTGTCCCGCCTCTACTTTTCTGGTCCGAGCTTCTGCGGAGAAAAGAGCTCGTGCTGACTTGGCAACACATGTTATTCTACGGGCAAGTCAAGTATGCTTGCAATGGTGACTCAGCAACGAGGCATCAACATGGAGAGAGTATCTTCCCAGCTCCACTGGGCACCAGTCATTGGCCCAGCCTCTGCACCACACAGCCGGAGTGATCTAGAGTTTAGGGTAAGGGCTTGGGCGGGCAGGATTTAGGGTTCAGGGGTGTGGGGTTGAGGGTTTAGTAGATTGTGGCAGAAAGCTTGCCACATAATCAGGTAGCCAAGCCAGAGCACGGGCACTGGCAGCTGGCTGTGCGGAGCATTCGTGTAGGCGTCCAAGGCTCAGACTCAATTTTGCAAGCGTGCAGAGGGATGTGAAGCCACTTTCATGTCTTAATATTTAGTAGTATTAGTATTCATCTTGTTAGTATTCTTGTTTTGGACGAACCTGGTGACACGTCGCACTTTTGCTTCCACCAAGAACGAGACGGTTGACCTCTGTGACAGTGGTGATTGCACCGCCATCGCAGACACTGGAACCTCTCTCATAGGTGTGCCGAAGGTCGGGAAACGGTGCTCCAGCCCCAGTGTGCAAGTGCTATACTCGAGCTTTGCGCAAGGCCTATGTCCAAAAGATGCACTGGCTTTTGGCGCGGCGGGCTCGCGGCCCAGCTTCAGAGTTTCAGACGGCGCAGCATCCAAATTTCCTGCGAGGTGGACGACGACAAGGTTCCACCAGCGGACTCCAAGGAGTATTTTGATTGCCGCGGCCAGCCAGGGCATGCGCCTAAGCAAGCGCCGACACTTGCTGACATATAACTCTGCGCAACCTCAAGGCCGGACATTGTTTTCGACCTGGGTGATGGGTTGGAGCTTACAGTCGGTGCAGAGGAAATCCAACTGCCAGCCTTTGCAGGGTCAGACGATTGCCTTTCAGGAATACTCCCGACCTGCAGCCCTGCGCGTCATCACCAACGCCACTGGCGAGGCATGCGCGGAAGTTGTAAGCCCCACAAGCAACAACCCAGACATCAAGTTTCAGGAAGAACTCATTTGCCGAGCTTCTCTCCTGCCGGTCGAGGAGATACCATCCATAGGCTCTTGCCAGTCGTGGCGGATTCTGCAGATGGCAGGGTATGAAGCTGAGGTCCCAAGGCATGGATTTTGGGTGAACCCGTCCTTCGCAAGCGGCTGCCTAAGCAATGAAAGAACAACTTAGCAATCTGACACTCCACCGATGCAAAACCCAAGGTATTACTCAGCATATGACTGGAAAAATGAGCCGGCAGCCAAGATGGTTGACCCGTGCATAATCCCAGTTTCCATTTGATTGTTCCGTTTGATTCTCCAGTATAGGATCCCTTTATTACCATTATACGTTTACACTATTATACTGTTACTGTTACAAGTACGTATCCGCAAACGTTAGCTGTGTGTCGCAGCAGCCTTCCATCTTCCCATAGGTGCACCTACCCCATGCGGGAGTATCCTGAAGGGCTCATGATTTTGCGGTTCCCATAACTTACTGGGATCAGTGGGGAACAAGGGAATATCATCCCTACATGATACAATCCCAAACAATTAGGGGTGGCAGGGTCTTGGTACTCAAGTTCGATTAATTGCGCCGCTATACAATCCCCAAGAATATAGCAGTTTTCATGTTCTGTTCAACTCCCTAGACGATTAACCCCAATTCTCGAATAGTAGTTCCAACTTCTTTTCCTGTCCTTCATTTCCTGCACAGGTACGATGATCTTTCATGCACAGCTGAGCTCGGCTTCAGTTTTAGGGCTCAAGGTCTTGATAAAGTGGAGTCTGTAGAAAAATGATACCAGATCAGTACTAACAGCATAATATGTATTCGAGTCTGTACATGCTGCCATGACGTTGGAATGGCTGCCGTGACCCCGAGACTTCGGCTACGCAGGACGTTCAGGGTTTAACGTTTAGGGTTTAGGATGATCCAGATGAAGGTTTTCGAGGGTTCCTTTTGGGGGGGGGCGGGGGGACAGAATTGGCAGCAACTTTGCCTGCCGCACTCGTGCTAGGAAATCTGCGCCCACGGGGCGCGATGTGATTTCAGGGCAATTCCCAAGTGTGCTTGACTTGCCCGAGCCTCGTCCGAACTGGAAGTCCAAATCTGAAACACTCGATGAACCCCAGCAGTTTCCATTTAATTTTCCATGTACTTGTCCATTTGATTTCCTGTTATTGGTGCAATATCCTTAAACCCCTAGCGCCAAATAGTGATTTCTGTTTTCTTCTCCATTCCCCTAATTCAGCCTCTGCTCAGGCGAGTTTGCTTCGCAATATCCTGGAAGCTGTGACGCTGTCCCTGGGATATTCCTGGGAATAATTGAAATTATGTTTAGGATGTTCCCCAATGATGGAGAATCAAATGGAAAATTACATGGAAACTGGGGTTGATAAGGTGTTTCAGGTTCTTATGGACCATATTCCCTATATGCTGTCTATAAAGCCACCGTAAACCCTACAATATCCTAGGTTCGAGCTTGCCAGATTGCAGCTGGCAAGCCCTCGATGCCTAATATCTCTGAGAAATGCAGTCCAGGCGGCCTCAGGATTCAGCTTCAACGTATGGGTGACTGTCAAACTTATGATCCCTTTTTGGGGTACCCTAAAACAAGGTGCCGTATTATAATAAGGATCCAAAAAGGGACCACAATTTTAACAACCACCCATATGTAAGGGGTTTAGGATTTGGGATTGAGGGTTTAGGGCTTAGGCTGCAGGCTTTGAGGGTTGCATAGGGTTATATGGGAAGGGATGCGAATTCTGTTTCAATATGGGGTTTAGGGGCTTTATACAAGGTTATATGTGGATGATGGGGGACTGGAGAAGAAACTGGAAGCTGCATTTTGAATTTAGGGTTAAGGCTTAGTGAAATATCACCCCAAGAATTGAGAACCACATGGAAAAGAGAACAGAAAATGAAATGGACACTGGGTTTTCCTGTTATCGGGACTCACATGAGATTTTTCCGTCATTATTCTTGCAGCATAATTGTTGCAATTTATTATGGGGGCTCCCAAAAAAAAGGGCTGAGAACTCAGTTGATATTCCATTTCGCTGCATAGTACATTGGCGCTGTACATTACATAGGCCTATTCGTCCCTAAATACCCGTGTTTCACACAGCATTGTTTGAGGCAAAATCTTCATTCAGCGTTTTCTTGCAGATCAACAATGCAGCAGCCGGACTGGAGGTGGGGCCTTGCTAAACCTTAAACCTTAAGCCTTAAACCCTAAACCCTAAAGTTTTAGCTGAGGGCTCGACAACCGCCACGCGCTTTGCAAGCGGCAAAGAATGTCATGGATCCCAGTTAGAGCTGGACGACTGGCGCCATCCAAACCCAAGCGTTTTTCCCTAAGACCTGCCCGGAAGACCATTCAGAACCGGCGTGCCTGGGGGTACCCGCGCAAAACAGGTCTTAGGCTTCCCAGCCTCCCAGGACCCACAGGCCTCCCAGCCGGACAAATTCCAATTCTGAGGCTGACCTCACTTAGACGACGTCGGTAAACCGGGTTTCAGGGAGCGCAGCCGTGCCGGAGCAGCCGCAATATCAACACGGCACAACAGCCTCACAGATAGCCGAACCCAATGGCGGAAGCCAACCCCGAGCGCCGCAGTGCCCAGGCGGCTGTGGAAGTACCCCAGCAGAATAGCCTAACAGAAAGCCAAGATTGACCAATTACAATAGAGAGCCGTCCCATGGGAAGTAACTTAACGTCGCGTCGCGAACGCTGACGGTCCTTGTGTTTCCTCCGTCTTTTGATTTGCTCCGGGCTGGGCCTGCTGCCCCGTCACGAGTGCGGCCTCCGTCGGTGTCGCATAAGACTTTAAGATCTAAACACTATACTGTCCCAACTCCGGCTGGTCATGGAGTGGGTTGACGGCTACGCACCGGTGCGAGTGGCCTGGGTGTGTCCCCACGAAGCGAGCATCCTATGCCGTGACCACACCCTAAACCCGAAGCCCTAGGCCCGGCTTGGGTTCTAGATCTGGTTCACTGTTTGGATGTGTTTGGGAGAGCCACAGCATGCTTACCACCCAGGCCGTACCCTTTGGGGTTTTGGCTTTAGGCTTTAGGGAATGCCCTGCCAGGTATGTAATCTTGCGGCTTTTGGAGCTCAGTCCTGGAGCGCGGAAAAAGACTTGATGATCTCCTTGATGCTTCCCAGTTGTCAGCTGGGCGAGGTACTTTGGCTGAAGGCACCGACGTGACTACTTAATTAGTAAGATTATGTGGGCTAATATGGGTCCGTTAAAGGGATTGCACAGGGCTGCAACAAAACCGAAACTATCATGATGTGCTGCATTATGCCAACCGTTACATTGCTCAGAATCACACAATGTATTTTGCGATCAGCGGCTTGCAGGCTTTTGGAGGTGCAGTTGTCTTGCATTCGCAAATGTTTGCGGCAGCCTTCGCGAAATTGATGACAGTCATTAGCCGATGGATAAAAGAATCGGGAGTTCACCACATTCAGGCCTTCGGATCACAATCCGTCAATGATTCCTGTAGCGTATTGGCCCTGGCACAGCTCTTTCCGAGCTCACGGGGTCCTGGCCTTGCTAGAAATTTCTTGGCAAAGGCTTGAAGTCAGGGTTTCCCAAAATTCGGGTACCTGGGTCCCTATAATAAGGAACATAGTATGCTGGGGTCCCCCTATGAATGGAAACTACCACCTGTTCCAGCATGCCAGCTGTGAAGCCAGCAACCAGCCCATGAGTGAGAAGAGCAGAACAGATCTGAGCAGCTGAACGGCTTAGGGCTTATAGGGTTTAGGCGCCATACACAAGACGGGACAACTGTTGAAACAATGGGACAAGGCCGAACGCCTTCTCGACTCCGAATCATGGCTTGTCCAGCAATTGCATTACGCCGTTTGAGGGGCAAGTAAAAATCAAGCGTGCGAAACGAATAGATGATAAATCAATATACATTAGATACACATATGTATGGTAGAAGCATGCCAGCAGCAACGGTATTGCTGGCTGTCGGTGCGGGCGTTTTTGGGCATGAAAGTAACTTGCAGTAGCGGTAAAGCCCCTCCTGTCGACAGCTTTATTCGAGTGCAAGCCAGTACATTCAAGCATCGGAAAGATAATTGAGGCTATACATCGTATCCCTTTTTTGCAAGGTTCTCATGAACCCTGCCTGTTCCACCGGCTGATACGATGACCACCACCACCACCGCCACCGCCACCGCCACCGCCACGACCACCACAACCACCGGATCCTCCTCCACCTCCACCACAATCACAACCGAAAAACAAGCCCAGGCAGGAACTCGCAGCGCAATGTCCAGAAACCCAACAGCCGCGTTGCGCTCGATTTCTACAAGCACATCCACGCAATTCTCAAGCGTCGACCGATCTCAGTCTCCGCCTCTCTCTCCGTCTCCGACATACTTCTCGGGATGCCTTGCGTTGCCGCATCCTCTTCGTGGACCGCATCCTTTCCGGGGCTTTTTCGACAGCGCTCCCAATCTTGCTTGCTTGCAAAAAAGACGGCTAGAGCAGAACCCAACCCCGTCAGGATTTTCGAGGAAGGGGGCGCAGCAGCAGCAGCAGCAGCAGCAGCAGTAGTATAGTAAGAAGATGTAAGAAGAAGGAGGAGCAGATGAGGTGGAGGAGGAGAGGATCAGTTGTTGTCGTCGTCATTGTTCTTGTTCCTCCTCCTGCTGCAGCTGCTGCTGCTCCTGCTCTTGCTGCTAGCTCTTTGAATGAGTCGCTGCACAAATGCTGAGAGGATCCCTCATTGTTTGGTGAGTTCAGTGGTCATGCCACGCTTTAAGCAGCTTCTATTGCTCAGGATCTGTGGACGCATCATCTGGCACAGCTTTGCCCATGTCGTGTTCTTGGTGTCCCGGAATTCACAATCAGAGGACGGTTCAGCATTGTTCTGGAGCGCCAACCTTGTCGGCTTCATATCACGAATACTTGTCGAGTCGAGGAGCCGCAGGTGTATCAGAGCTATCAGAGTTGAGAGCTCTCGGGGCGAAGCTTGAAAAGATCGAGCACCTGCGCCTGGAGTCCTTGGAGGACAGAGGTTGAAAAACTGCAGGGCGGGCATACATTCCTCAGAGCACAGGAGGAAGATGTCACAGCATTCGCTTCTCTTCTTCGCAGCATGCCTCTTCAAATGCTACAGATTAAGGACTTCGCCATTGACAGGACTGGCTTATGCGTCCTGAGATGACGCAGTCTACAAGGGTCTCCCTGTAACCCTACAGTTTAGTTGTAAGTTTATCCCTTACAGTACTTGGTAGATATAACCGTGAAAGCTACAGGTAAGCGGGGTTACAGGTATGGCGCGTTGGAATCGAAAGAGACAAGGGTTATCGAGAATGGCAGGCCAACGCCGGCAACCTTGCGTCCTGTCTTGGCGGCGCTTCCCTCCACGTGCGCAGAACTGGACATTTGCTATGTGCTGCCAGCCGCGCAGGGGTCCCTCGCAGCGGTTTTGAACGCCGCACATACCCACTAATATTAGGGTATATCATTGGGATTTATTGGGTTTATATAGGGATAATGGAAAAGAAAATGGAAACTACTATTATATTCTATATGCTAACATTGAGTTTGGCAGTGCTGGCATCATGAGAAAGTGTGCTCAGGTTCTCCATGCTGCCATCAACAGTCAAAAGGACAAACACAGCAAGAAGCGTTCAAGCATTGCACAAATGAAATCAGATGCTCCATGCACAGCACAGGATAGGCACGATCGTTGTGATGGATGAGATTTTCTACTACTCTCGCAAGGCGTATGGATCGTTTGCTGGACAGATGCAGCGTTCCATCGCGGCACCAGAAATACCTGCCGCGCAAGGTTGGAATGAGCTTATCCCTGTTTGCCTCGAGCTTCCCAGCCATAGAAACCATCAACGAGATCAAGCTCATCCTTGGACCTGGACATTACGAGGTAGTCCGCGAATTCATGCTAAGCAATTACTTACTGGTGGGTAGTAGGGAAGAAGTGAATACAGTACCTACAGAATAGACTCCCTTATTCCCTACAAACTTTAAACTATATATATATATATATACAGAGAGGGAGAGAGGTGCCCTTTTTCCCTACTAGCCCCGAGTTCGATTATATGAGAAACCGGCACCAACCAGTGAAGGAGCCATCATGGCCAGCCAACGGGGCTGAAATGTTCGCAGCAGTTCTGCGAGCAAAGTTACTAAGCTGAGAAGCTGAGAATGGATTTGGGGTTCCCAAGTTTGCCTAAACTAGGGTTTACGGTTGGGGTTTAGGGGTAGTATTGGGGTATATATTGGAATTATATTGAGGTATTATAGGAATAATGGAAAAGAACATGGAAACTATTATGTAGGGTGTGGGATTAGGGTTACCCGTACTATAGTATTTTTGTGTCTATATTGAGGTCCCTCTGTTTTGGGAAACTACCATGTGTGCCCACTTGGCTCATTGACACAGCGGCCCAGGCTTCCAAAGCTGCAGCGCGTTCGCATGAAGGTGCTCCCAGACGTTTCCACATGTCGCGATTTGACCTTTGAAATCTGTTAGGTGCATATGGAGTCTGACGGACCTCCACTGATCCCGTTGCTTGTGGCACTGCAGCGCTGCGAACTCGATGTCTTGCTCTTCATCAAGGCAAAACAGGCCAGTGAAGTTCCGAACGAACAGTTGCAGGTTGTGTTGGGATCATTTGTTCAGCTTGCAAGCATGCCTTGCACAAGCCGAAGTTGGGGCTCCCTTAACTGGGTGCTAGTATCCTCCTTCACCTGATGCTTCCCATTGTGCATTCCACGCCCTTTCAGGGTCAGCAGGAGTTGCTAGACAAGATTGGACACAGCGTTGACTTGGACAACGTGACGCTCTTGCAGACGTTTTAGCGAATGGAAGGCGTGCAAATGCAGACATTCTCACGATGGCAACATGATGCAATATGCATCAGCAGGACGAAGCCAAGAGAACAGCTGCGGGACCAGAATGCTTGGGATGTAGGAGCCTAATGCTCAGCTAAATAGATCCGGCGAAAGACACGCAGAGCATACGGGCGCCTTGCTCTCATGAAGACACAGACGATGGCAACACGAAGGTTGGATTGAGACTATGTCAAAAGTCTACGAGTCGCCCTGCTGATCCGCAGATTGCCTTCAGAGAAAAAAAGGTGCGGCATGCCAACTGGGACACAAGCGAACTCTTGGCCAACTGCACTAAGGGCATTATCCTGGAAAACCCTCCCAAATCCGTGCATGATCCTATATTGTCAGCACATATGTATATATACATATATACAGACAGATATGTACATAGATATGTATATGTATACATATATATATATATAGATGTAGGTATAAGTCATCTATCTCTATATACATATATATATACAGATAGATAGGTAGCCCTGTATAGTCTCTGTCTACAACACACAGAGACTTGCAAGCTGCAAGGCGCATCGGGTTTGCACCCGCCCTGCAGCCAGCATCTCAAGATGGAGCTGGGCCAAGTCATAGAGTCCACTGCTTAGCTTCCAGGGTTTTTTGTTTTTTTGGGGGGGTTTAGGGTTTAGGGTTTAGGGGTTCCCATGAAAAGGATTAAAGTATATTGGGGTCTATATTGGGACCTCCTTCTTTTGGGGAATTACCACACGTAGCAAAGAGAGTTCATCATGTGCCTGATGTGGGAACTGTTTTTCGAGCCATCATAGGAGAGTATTGCTAGTGAGGCTAAAAAATCAGAACAACCAAAATACTACGATTAGCAGCTGGTAATACTCAAAGTTGTGAACACAAACTTGTGAATATTAGTAACCGGTAGTAATGCTAATCCCTCAAAGTTTTGCCCTAAACCCGGGACTCCAAACCCCAAACCCTCGACCCTAAAACCGCAATCCCAAACCCTAAATCCCAAACCCGCTCAAAGTTGGTTTTCTCAGGTCATCGGAGCCCCACCTCCCGCCTGCTTCTCAGAAGCCTCCATTCGCATGCGGGGAAGAGGGCAAAACTAGGGTCCCTTCAAAAGGGGTATACGGGGGTGATATAGGGGCATGCAGGGAGGTATGGGGATTAGTGATCAGGCCTGTGGGATATTCTAGGGGCCTACCATGTCCCAAACCCCCAGAGGATCCCACAAAAGGAACCTCCCTATGATCCCTTAGGTTTCCCCGTGTAGTAGTGGGATCATATTGTGGGGGTTCCATTGTTGGATCTTTTAGGGGGCCTGGGGTGTTGGTGCAAGGGATTGCTACCTTTGGCATGCCAAGGAAGTGCCTGCTCCGACTGTATTCGCCCCAGACTTCGGCAGGTCTCATATTGCAACATGGAAGCTTCCATAAAAAAGGGGCCCCAGTATAGAACCCCCCAAATATTAGCCCCAAAAAGGCACACCTAATTTCGGGAAACCGATAACCGTAGATCCTGAACAGTAGCTTCCATTTGATTTTCCATTGTCCCAATATCGCCACTACCCCGAACTTTGGGAAACTCTAGGTCACAAATCAAACGCTTCGGATGCTTGACTGCAGGTCGTCTACATCTGACAGCAGCTGAGACTGTTTTTCCTGTAGCCTGTAGACCGGTCACGTAGCTTCCTGTTTTAGGCCCCGACGTTGCTGGTTGTGAACTTCACACTCAGCACTGCTGCACAGAAACAGTGCAGTAAGACGTCAACATAAAGAGCCTAAATCAGCAGAAATGCCCGGGAGAGTGCGCTGCCGTTATGTCTGTAGCACACCATGACCATGTGAGCCAGTGTCATATGGTAGTTTCCCAAACTTAGGGTACGCCGATATACACCTGAAGATATTACATTCCTTTCATGGGGACCCCAAAAAGTTAGAAAAGGTACTCCTATGTTAGGGAAGCTCTCATATTGCCCTTTGATTTGCGAGGTGATGTGGTGGAGGCCCGCTCCTACATGCATGCTCTTACTGGTTGTTACTAGGGAATGGACGAATGGACCCCTATAGTAGTCCCTATGAAATTTCCACTGACATAGTAGAATACAGTAGTTTCCATGTTCCCTTCCTTCGTGCATTCCCCACTAACAGCCAGCAAGGAGTAAAGCATTGTATCTTGGCATGGGTAGAAGCCCACGTCAGGATGCGGCTAGTTACCCACTACACTCTGCCCTGCTCCCAGCTTGAAAACAGCCTGCAATAGCAGAACTCGGCATTAGTCGGCAGCCTGTAGCAATAAGGTATCATACCATCCCAACCCTAAGATGTTTGTAATACATTCCCTTGAGATCGCATCTACTGGATCCACCCTAAAGACCTGAGCCCTGTCTCACAACCTGTAGAACTTAGGTCGAGGGACAGATGCGTCTTGCTGGAGACTTGTCCTTCCACTTGCGCGATTACGAGGCTGCGTCCACACCTCTGGATTTAAGAGCTGTGGATGGTGACTGGCACCACGTTGTTGCTTTCTTCACAGCCGCGGACTGGTGCAAGTAGCAGGCAGCACTGAGCTACTATCGGAATGCATCACGCCCAGCAAGAATTTATACCACCGCCCCCTCCCTGTATCCATTGCTATGAGGTTGTAAGCGACTTCAAGCAGGCCGCGTGCTAAGTGCTCATACAGCAGCGCAGAGAAGAAGCGCTGTTCAAAGAGAGGATAGAAGCTGGAAACATGCTGCTGGCGCATACGAGATGCGGCTGCCTCGTTGAGATGAGGGTGTAAAGTCTCCATTGTCTTTCTTATGTCTATGTGCTACCCCCCGCAGAACCCACCATGGAACCATACAGGGGTTGTTGATGTGTACATATGGACATGTGTATATGAATATATGTCTCCATATATATATATATATATGTATCCCTCTATGCCCCTAGTGTCCATCTCATCTTTGTGCAAGTCCTTTCAGCTCCAAGGTGGGGCTTGTGTGCATACGTCACAAATGGCGCTAGAAGTGTTTGCGGCCAAGACTCCTGCAGCATGCTTACACTATAAAAACCTTATAAAATCCCTGTATAGCCCCTATATAATCCCCATATAACCCCCCATAGGACTCCCATATATAATCCCCTATATAATACCCTCTATAACCCGAAACAGCTTCACGGGTGGCACAGGAGTGGACGCGGTGCATGGAGAGCGCGTATGAGCACTACCTGCAGGCTTCAACCAGTAGGCTGGCCATGCGAGCTCTTCGGTTGCAGAGCCCATGGACTTGCATTTTCTTCTGCTAACAAGAGGGTTTAGGGTAAAGGTTAAGAAGAAGAAGACTTCTTTTAAGAGCCTAAACCCTAAGTGTCAAGTAACGTCCATGAGCGCGGTTGAGCTGTTGTAGCGCCTTCCGCCAAGATGGCAGCGGCACTTGCATTGGCGTCCTGCGCTTTGCCGGAATGGCATGTTTCCCTCACTGAAGAATCCTTTCATCTGCTACCTGAACCCCAAAGTGACCACAACAGTTGGCTTTTTACCGTTGTTGAATGGGTTTGGGGCCGTTCTTTTACCCACTTCTGGGTTCTATGTCATGGTCCTAAAGCACAAAAGGTGGGCTACTCTGTTATGACGCTGTACTTTGCAGCCTGGCGCTTTGGAAGCCAGTGCATATTCACCATGCAGAAGCCACTGCACATCTTATCTTGAACTTCCTAAACCCCGAAGCCCAGTCCATCTCTATTGTACCGTGACCTCCCAACTCGGACAAGCAAAAACTGGCACATGCTGAAACGGCAGGTCCTGAAAAGGGTTTAAGGATTAGGGTTTGTGATATGTATGTTTGTAAGGATACCCTGCTGTGCCTTGGCCGAGCACATGAATTCCAGCAAGAAGCATCGAGACATGGTAGTTTTGCAGAATAAGGGGATCCCAAAATAGACCCCCACATGCTACATTCCTAAACTATGGGAACCCCAATATGACGGTATTCCTAGTTTTGGGAAAACCTAAACCCTAAGTACTAGCTTCCATTTTCTTTTCCATTATCCCAACGTATCCCTATGACCCCTACTGTTGGGCAACCCCCATGTTAAGTGAATAATGGAGTGCGTCCGGGGCTGCTGGGGCGTTCCATGAAGCAAGGGCACTCAATATGGACCCAATATGCGATAATCCTTGTCGTAGAGAGTCTCAGGTTTAGGGTTAAGGTGGACTCCCCAAAAAAAAGGCCACTGAAGTTCAAAACTCCGGGCAACAAGCTTTCAACGTGTAGTAAGTACACTTCATTGGCTTTTCAATGCAAAGTTTTCCATGTTGACCAAGCAATGGATCCCTGTAGTCGTCTAAAGTAAGATCCTCGTAATGGTCGCAGAACGGCTGGAGTCTTGGCAGAAGTACATAAGGATTGCATGGACCGTCTCTTGCCTGATGGCAAAGGAGTGGGGTTGCCAGTCCTTTAAACTAGATCATGACTACAGCTATCCTATGTATACCCTCCCTTGCAGCCATGCCTCAATATGAACCTCCCTAAACCTAGACTCTGCACTAGTTTCCATTGGCTGAAGCATTCCAATTACCAATATGGTTCCCTTATAATCCTCATGTAGCGAATACACCATAAGCCCAGTCCAAGCCTGCACCCCAAACCCTATACCAACCCGTGCTTCCTAAACCCGATAGAACTCCGATAGACCCTCTATTGGTATATAGTCCACCCTTAAGTAGATAGAATATGGCGTATATGGGGATCTTATCATAAGATACCCAAAGCCATATTCTTTCTACTTAGGGGGGTCTATAACCCTACTTCAACTTCATTCCCTCTTTCATGAACCATTGCCTGGGACCCCCATGATCCCTCTGTAATCTCCAGAAGTCCCTCGTTCCCCTACAATCCTGAAACCCTAAAACCCTAAACTCTACGAAAAGCCCTCGAACCCTCAAACTCTAAACTCCAAAACCCTGGGACTCTAAAACCCTAAACTCTAAAACCCCTGGAACCCTAAAACCGCAAAGCACTGCACCATGTGGCCAAGCTGAGGCTGTTGCACTACATCAAGCCATGGTCTCCGACGTGAAAGAGGCGGCTCTTCGCTTGATGAAGGCGCCTCGAAAAGTTGTTAAAAGGGTCATACTGTAGGGGTAATATCGGGTTCAGGGTTTAGGTGTTCAGGGTTTAGGGGTACAGTGTTGAGGGTCTAAGGTTGAGGGTGGGTCCCAGGTTTTTTTTTCCTAGGGTTGGCTCGGCTTGGGCTCTGGGGTTAGGGCTGGCCCCCTTGGTCCCGTGGTCCTTTGGTCCCGTAGACCCTGTTCTGAGCCCCTGGTGCTCTGGTCCCCTGGTCCTCTGGTCCCCTGGTCCTCTGGTCCCCTGGTCCCCTGGTCCCCTGGTCCTTTGGTCTCTTGGTCCGCCG
>CAJNIZ010025446.1:68667-122437 GCA_905231905.1 Symbiodinium pilosum
GTGTCAGAAGTGTCAACAGTCACAGGGATCAGGCGGGTCGCGGTCGCCATCCTCGTAACTGTCATCGTTCTTGAGCTCTCATATCTTTGTGGCGTGTCAAAGCCGGAGCCAACGTTAGGAAAAAGAAAAACACCTCCGCCGTTGAGGTTTTAGGCTTTAGAGGGATTTCCTGAAATTGAGGATCCTTTTTGGAAGGTCCGCATAATGAGAGTTATATAGCATTTTGGGATCCCCATTGGGGTACCTGTGCTTATGGAAACTACCATGTAAGGTTGAGGGCTGTTGAGGATTGTACAGGCGTATACAGGCGTGTATAGGGTTCTGCAGGTGCTATATTGGCGTACATAAGAATATGCATAAGGTTTGTAGGCTTTCCACGGGTTCTAGAAGGGTATGGAGGAATATGTACGGTTTAAGCATTGCAGTTGACGGTTTGTGGTTTAGGGTCGCTAGTAGAGAACAAGGTACGGGGTTACGCATGCTTAGGGGGGTTTGTAGGGACATTCCTCCATTCCCTAACCAACTACCCGTGAGAAAAGCTGCTTCAAAGCCGGCGCTACCTAAGAGGCTTGAGACAGACATGGTCGTTTCCATAAAGAAAGGGAAGCCAATACAGACCCCACGTTTGTCATCCCAATTATGGGGACCCTGACTTTACCCCTAATCTTGGGAAACCTTAAACCCTGAATACCAGCTTCTTTTCCACTATCCCAATATAATATACCTCCATTACCCCTAATCTTGGGAAACATCTTCCACTGCCCTAAACAGTAAACCCTAAACCCCCACATCTTCCACGATGTCAGGTAAACGGAGACCTGGCGGACAACAACTTGAAGAATGCCTTGATCCTAGAACAGGCACGAGGGTTTAGGGTTAAGGGTAGAGGGGTTTAGGACTTAGGGGGTTAGGGTTTAGAGCTTAGGGTTCTGTTGCTGCTAGTATAACTGTTTTATTCTCACTGTTATTCATGTTACCATTATCACCGTTAGTACCATTAGGACGATAACTGCTATTTGTAGTTTGATTGCTATTAGTATTCTTATTCTTGATTGTTGCTGTATGATACAAGCCACTTTGGTTCCTACGAGCTGCTGCCCTTCGGTTTTGCGCTGGTAAATATCCAGCTTGTTTCTCTGTGCCAGGCTGGACAGCTGTACTATGCCAGTGGATCTACAAGGAGAAGCCAGGGATTATAGGGATATTCAAGGTTTAGGGGCCTACATGGGTATTGGTCTAAATTCCCTATAATACGGGGTCCTATATTTGGGTTCCCATTATAGTATGGGGCCCTATATTAATTTCCCCCATTTTGGGAACAGTAATTTAGGGAAACTACCACCCTAAACCTTAAACCCTAAACCGTGTTATACTGGCCGTCATTTCAGTCTCGCCGCGATGCAGCTTGACTGATTTTGGCTGATCAGGAAGGGAGCCTTTCACCTTGTATTGGCTGGGCACACCTACAACAAACTAGGGTTCAAGAGGCCTTGGCTTTGTCAGCGTTGGCTATATATATAAGGATATATGGGGTTATATAGTGATTATATGGGGTCATATAGGGATTGTATAGGTTTATAGAGGGATAATGGAAAATAAAATGGTAACTACTTTTTTAGGTTGACTACTGCTCGCAGGTTGGCTCTCTTCAGCTACCAGGCAGTGGTAGAGCTCTACCTGAATAAGGGCTGGTAACGCTGGCGCTTTTCACTCGGCAGCGTCGACCCTAAACCTTAAAAAGTAGTGTCCATTTTATTTTCCATTATCCCTTTATAACCCTATATAATCCCTATATGACACCATAACCCCATGTAATCCCTATATATCCCAGGCTTGCGGGCATCTTGCCGGCCAGGTTTCACATCACAGATCACTTCCACTTCACCATGGCACGACAAGCATTCGGCACGCAAGCTTGGAGAATTCCTAGATCATCACATATTATGGTATATGATAGTAGATGATAGCATATGATTGTACATTATAGTATATGATAGTAGATTATAGTGTATTACAGGAATAATCGATACGAAAACGGAAACAACTACACTGTAATAGGGTATATATAGGGGCTGTTGCTAGGAGCTGTCCACATACTTTCATTGGACCGTTAGCGTCAAGGCCTGGGCATGAAGGACGAGTGCTGGGCTTGGATCAGAAGAGGTGGCAGTATCTCACTAGACATAAACCCTATGTATGACGTTATATCATGTTATAGTATTGTATTTTAGACTGCAGTATACGTTCTTGTACTACTTTATATTATACTATAGTAGATTCTAGCTGCAGGTCACTTGCACACTTTCTCAAGCTCTTGAACTCCTTCGCGGAATCATCGAAAAAGGTGTGCATCCAGGTGCCCCGCTCACATGAAGTCTGCGTGGGCGTTGCCATGTCAAGCGAGGCGGAGCGAGAGAACACCTACATCAAGGCGCAGACTGCAGTCACGGACCACCCAAAGCAATCTCAAAACGAGAAAGCTGTTGAATGTATGCGATTCAGTGCAAATCGTTCGTCCGAGGGGCTGCTTTGCTTGCATGATGATATAGGCTGCCCCGTCACTTGAGGAACAGTTTCGAACAAAGCTCAGCTTTGCAAAGCAGCAGAAAAAAAGAAGCCTCCAGGATGAGAAAACTGACAAAATTGGGTGAGGTATTTAGGGTTACTATATATAATTGGGTTTATAGTGTAGGGTTGAGGGTTAGTGTATTTCATAGCATGTTCCATTGGCTCGTCCATTTGATTCTGCATGATTCCCTATAGCTCTCCATTTCAATTGTTGTTGGCATGAAAAACAAGCAAACAGAGGCAGAAGGGTGGAATCCGTGGCACCTGAAGTTTTCCAGGAGACATTGACGCTCATCAAGGATAGAAAACTAAGACAGGTAGCTCTTCATCAAGTCAACTAGAGCGAAAATCATTCAAGCGGTCGCGTCCCAAACAATAATGTTTACCCCTACATCATATCTACCGTAAAGGGTAAAGAGTGACTGGCAAGCCGGTTTCAGCTGTAGGGAACAATGGAGAATCAAATGGAAAAAATGAAAATGAAAGGAAACTGTGTTTTATATAGGTGTGTAGGGGTGATGACTGTAGGGAGGTATAGCTCGTACATTCAGCTTTGCGTACATCCCAGAAAAAACTGATGGAGAACGCTAGCGTAGGTCACTTCAACGAAGCCCTCCGCAAATCCCAGCAAACTATGCAGACGGTGTCAGGTAGGCATAGTAGTTTGTGTGAAGACCTTCCATATCAAATGCTACTAGCAGCAATTCACGGAAGAAGCAGCAGAATCGTCGCAACCTGTAGAAAAGATCTTCTGCAATCATACCCATTTGCGTGGAAGGCCCTCAAATCATTGCAAAAAAAAAACCTAAACCAAGACACTTAAACGGCATAAACCATAGAATGATCCCATCCCCCGTGTCGGTACACATTTATAGAAGCTCTTCCTGTGAGACAGCCCGCATCCTCGCACTACGCACACCGTTTCCGAACAAAGGAGGGTTATTCTAAAATCTGGGCAGGCTACACTCAAGAACATCTTCCTTGAATGCGGCTGTCTTGCTAGCGTCATGAGGGAAGAGATGTGCCATGAGGAGTTCATCTACGTAATGAAGGATTGGGTACAAACGCCTGCCACCTATGCTTGGTCCATTGTATTGTAAGCATGCAGCATGCCGCATGCAGAAGCGGGTCATGCAAAGCACTTGAGGCAAGGGGCTGGCGTGGATAACACCATCGACTTGCAGGCGAGAAAATCTGCACTCATTTGAAGCTTGGAGGCTTACTTCTGCCACTCTGGCTTTCCAGATCCCTTGTATTGATTCTGAAGTACGAGTTTATCTGGATGAGCCGCAGCACGGGTCTTCACAAGTGCTGCGCTTGGCCTTTTGCTCACTGGTTCTTAGTAGGGAATATGGGAATGAAATCCCTATATAAACCCTAAATAATATGTTCCCAGATTCCCTACTATAACAACATATATACCACATTCTAATATAGTAGTTTCCATTTTCTTGTCCATTATCCCTATATAATCCCCATATAACCCATAAGTTTTGCCAATGTTGCTGAGTCGGTTGCCCTGAAGCCATCCTCCACAGGCGTCCCACTCCTGGGAAAGCTTGGGCGAGAAGGTGCCTTATCGCTGAAACATGAGAAGCTCTGCCACCCCAAAAATAGG
This sequence comes from Symbiodinium pilosum, assembly GCA_905231905.1. NCBI lineage: Eukaryota > Dinophyceae > Suessiales > Symbiodiniaceae > Symbiodinium > Symbiodinium pilosum. Next base: position 72,854 of record CAJNIZ010025446.1, read on the forward strand.
AAACGGCAAAACCAACCAAAAGTAATTACAGCAAGAATACAATACTAGTAGTAATAACAACAGCAATAATACAATGCCTGTAGTACTGTTAATATTTGCGATCGTAAATAAAAATAGTCGTAGTCATGAGTAGCTTTATCCTCTGGAGGTCCTCAACCTCGGCCAAGAGGACACTTGCTGAAGTCTGCATCTTGCTTGCTGGAATAACTTTGATTATGGAGAACCAAATGAAGCAGAAGATACAGCTACTCTAGCGTTTAGGGCTGGGGATCTCATTCTGGATGATCTATATTGGGTCCCCTGTGTCTGGAAACTACTCACCGCCAGTCGGAAAGTGCACTGAAAGGCTACTGCATTTTCCAAAGCCAAGGGAGCAGAGACAGCCTTTCAATCGAAGTCAGGCGGCAACGTGCGCCAATGACCAGCTTTAGCAAACCTGAGACAGTGGCGGTGTGAGCTCAGTCAAGCGGATGTCCAACCAAATAGTTCAAAATAGCCGGAGCCTTGCTTGGCAAAATAGCCGGCGCGAATGCAGCCTCCGCAATCCATCACGTCCAAGCTTGCTGAGGCTGCAGTCCCACAAAAATTAGGCCCACTATGCCTCGCGCTCTCTTAAATCAAGTTCCGCGCGTCGCCAAGTAGTCACATGCAACGTCAGGCAACAAGTCAACAGCCAAGAAAATGTCTACGTGATGATTTCAATATGTGTCGTTAAAAGACGACTTGGGTAGCAAGTGCAGCTGCGCGTGAACCATGTCCATCGGAGAATGTCATGCCAACAAGCTTTCGCGTTGAAAAGCTACTGTCAAGAATGAATGAAGCTACAATTTCGTAGGACAGTTGTCATGGAGGCGGCTCCTAAGATTTTGCACTGCAGAAGGTGAAAGGTAAGATGAGGGAGAGCAAGACAAGCAAAGGGAGCAACAGAAGAAGGGAAGGAGAGATGAAGACGAAAGAGTTCCTGTATCCCCGGATTGCCGACACCTACCAAAGCTCAAGCATCCTCGCTTCATGTAGCGTTTATATTGGGTTACAAGGTGGCTTGAGACAAGCCCTTCACACATGGAATGGCTGCACACCTGAGCCGGCAGGCCAGAAAAACGGCCTGGCATTCCCTTACTAAAATTACGATACGTGTTATCACTAATAATACCAGCATTATGAGTATTATTACTAGTACTAGTACTAGATTTTTGGCTGTTTTGGGAGTTCTCTCAGCTTGGTGGTCTCCACGAAGCCATCTATTGCGGGGACGGAAAGACATGACGACAACAATGCCAACAGAATGCTAGACCGCATACAAAAGGCAGTAACCCCAATATAGCCCAACATACTGCATAGTAGTTTCCATTTTCTCTTCCCCTATACTACCCTATGTTATCCCACTATTACCCCAATATTACGCCAAGATACCATGTGGCATCTTGCAGATTCAGAGGATTCAGAGGTTTCCGAACGGTTTGAAGCGCACTGGTTTGCAGACAGCGAAGTCCGGCCCTCTTCAAAAACATGTCCGACCCTGTACAGCATAGATTTACGAGAGCCTCTGGGACAGCATATAAAGTTCGAATGACTTCATTGCACTGATTTGAGGTATTCGGAACTGTTGAACAATAATTCACAACACCTAGATTCTACTACCTTTTCCCAGCATGAAAAAAGCGCAGCTCTTGTCTTCCTTGCTTTCCAGGACAGACAAGAGCTGCTCTGGCGACAGAGGCATCAGAGTGAGATTAAATGACTGGCCGGCATGGTAATGCTATGTGGGAGCCTAGATAATTCAAATAGGGTTTCGGGGTACGTTACAGGATCATTATATCGGAGCTGACGAGAGATACATAGTTGGCATAGCATGATAGAGTAAACTCTACAAGCATTACATGAAGCCTCATAAGGACTGTAAAAAGACGGACAATTCAATCAGGGTTTCGCAGTTTATTAGTATACGACAATTGCATGTAAGGACTAGAAGGCCATCAACAGTTCGAATAGGGCTTGAGTCATAGGATGGGTACTGCCCCCCCACCACTCATTGACAATTACATAATGCTTATGATCACATTATGCAGAGCCCTGAATATGACCCCTATTATAGAGCGTTAATGGGTGGGGGCAGGACCCAACCTAAACCCCAAACCCCTAAATCCTAAACCTCTAAACCCGAAGCCCTAAACCCCAAGCCCTAAACCCTATATAGCCCAATCTCTAGAACAGGGTTTGGGGCATATCGCAGGGCTGATGTTCGTGTCTTCGACACGCTTCGCCGCGTGAGTGCCACAGGAGCAGAGGCTGGGACGCCTGGACCATAACCTTTAGGGTTTAGGGTTTCAGGTTTAGGGTTTAGGGTCCCGTCTAAGGGGTATATGTGGGTGATAGAGGGGTATATAGGGAGGTATAAGCATTAGGGTTTAGGGCTTATTGTTTAGGGTCTAGGGTTTAGGGTTTAGCAGGGTCCTGCTTCAAAACTTGAAGAAAGTAAAAAGCAATAAGAGCAATGGTAATTAGAACAGGAACAGGAATAGCAAGAAGCGTAGCGATACTAGTAATGACAGCATTAAGATTTCCTAACTTGAAGACTAACTTGAAACCCGAAACCCTATATAACGATCAACCCTAAACCCTATATATCCCCTATATAACCCTCATATAATCCCTATAATCCCCCGTTAAAGCTACCCCTAAGTTTGGGAAACCCCCACTTGAAGGTCACTGTCGAGCTTACGCTGCCCGGGTCCCAATGTGAAGCAACGGTGCATGTACAAAGCTGCTGGTGTCGGAAGTGGTTGTATGCCTTTCTGGGGGTTGGTAGGGAATAAGGGAATGTATTACACAGGGGTTGTATATGGATTATATAGGGATCAAGTTCCTTCATTCCCTACTAACAACCAGGAAGTTGCAGCTGCCTGACTGTCTTGCGACAGGTCCAATCCCATGAGGGTTACCTGGGAAATCTTCGGCATGACTCTTCGAGGGCGCTTGCTGGACATCGGCATGCATGATTTGACAAAGTGAAACCTTGCAATCACTCAATTTCAGGGTCCTGGTACCCTAATTACTAAACCCTAAACCCTATTGTCTAGCTACTTAAGGGGTACTTAAACCCTACAGGTTCTCATAATTACGCCTCTGTTGGGTTCCCATAGCAATACAGTCCCTAAAGGCTAGTTACCATGATATCAACAATCCCCACTTTGCGCACATGCTTCGGTAAGACTGGTTCTCCTGACCAGCCGGGGATCCTTGCCCAATATTGCCGGGTTTAGGGATTAAACCCTACATGTAACCCCAGTACCTACAGTTTGGTAGCAATTATTTCTCAATTCGTAGGCATGGCCCACAAAAAAGGTAATTGGGGCTACATAATCCCTACAAGCCCCCTATATCACCCCAGTGTCAATTTCATTTCCATTTTCTTTTCCAGATGATTCTCCATGATTTGGGTAATATCCCTACAGCCTAAACCTTCAACCTGAAGCCCTAAACCACGTTGAGGACAAAAATGGAGATGCGCTGGAAGACGTCCAAGTCAAAGTCCCAGCTGTCAGTTATGCGTAGCCGGGGGTCCCAATAATGAGGACTGGAATATCTGGTGGATGTTCCAAAAGTTTTGCTATTTTTTTTCGGTGGGGGAGTGGGGGGGGTGTCCTTTTTCTACGGATTATAGCATTTTGGGGTCTACATTGCGGACTACCTATTTACCTCTTTATGGAAACTACTTGTTCGACGGAGGCAGTGGAGTTTGCCCCGCAGGCACGGTCTGCTTGCAGTTTCTGAGAACTTGGAGTGTCGTTGGAATCTGGCAAGGCAAAAACTTACTGGTGCTTCGTAGGGAATAAAGGAATATAATCCCTACATATATATATATATGTGTGTATCTAGATCTCTCTCTCTCTCTCTCTATAATCCCCATAGAATACGTTTCGTTATTCCCTACTCTAACTAACCACCATATACGCCCTATTATGATATACTGGTTACGGTTCTAATATCTTTGTCTAGTATCCCCATAGAATCCCTATATGAGAAATTCCCTTATTCCCTACTAGCCGCCAGTAAGAAAAAGGATGTGGAACTTGGCCCGCTGGAGTCCAAGAAGATTCGGCTGGTCGCGGTGCCACGTCAGGAGGTGTCTGCTGCAAACAGGTTGTCTTACTGGTTCTTAGCAGGGAACACGGGATTATCTTATATGGGGATTAAATAGGGATAATGGAAAAGAACATGGAAACTACTGTATTAGACTATGGTACATATGCAGTTATAGTAGGGAATACGGGAATATATCATGTAGGGACTATATAGGGATTATGTTCCCATGTTCCCTACTAAGAATCAGTAAGTTGTTTCTTACTGGTGCGTCGCAACGTCAATGCCTTCAGGGGATGCTGCAAATCCAGGGCGTGAAGTGGAACATCTTTGACTGCAACCAGGCATTTTTGCAGATGAACGGCGTAATTACCATATGATAATATAGTAGGTTCCATTTTCTTCCATGGTCCCTATATAAGCCCCATAAGATATCCTACCTCACCAGCGCAACGACGCAAACCTCAGCCTCAGGTGGTCTGCGATAGGCCATTCCAGCTGAAGGGGCGACGACTCAGAAGCACGTGCGACCGCCACGCTTGACAACGCACATCAAGCTGCTGGCTTCGTTGCTGGACATGTGACAAAAATCATGGTAATAGTGATACGAATAGTAGCATTCATAGCTATGATAGCAATAGCAATCGTGAGAATGATGTGGGGTGAGGGGTGGGCCCTCACTTTGTGCCGCAACGCCATCTTGCATATCTTGTGCTCGATGGCTTGGACGGTACTCTTTGGCTGGAGTGCCTCGAGTCCAATTCGTCCCACGCAACATTCGGGTCCCAGAGTCCCCTGTCAACAGGTAGGTCTTCTGCATGCTTCAGGGGATGCCAGGCTTGAGCAGCGAGCTTCAAGGACGGGAATGTACAGCGCAGATCTTCGAATGGAGATTAAGGCCAGGGGCCGGCTCGGGAATGCCTCACGACACATACAATATAATGAAATATGACAATAAGAATAGTCACCGTAATGATATGATAAGAGTAGTATTAGTAAGAATAGGAATTACATCCCTATATAAACCCCGATTCCATGTCATTTTACTGCTCTGCTCAAATCAGCCCTTCAGATCTGTCAGGTGCGTTCCTGGAAGCCCCGTTTGCAAGCGCGCTTGGACGGTACCCCTGACATCGGTTTGCGCAGATGAGCATGTGGCGAAGTGAAACGTTCTGAGCAGGGTGGCCGTCACCGCCAGAGCAGGGGCGTCAGCATTTTCGTTCCACCTGTTGCATGACAAAGAGACCTCCCAGGCAGCCATCCGAAGAGCCGCCTGCGGCGTTGATGCAAGGCTCCACCTCGCCCCTTGACAGTGGATATCGTATGCTCGCAATTGCTCGCATGACGAAGGTGAACTGCATCGCTGCAGGCAAGGGGATGGGTGGAGACTGACTTGCAAGCACTAGGAAGACAGAGCTTTGCTGCGCCAGTCTCATCATCAAAGCCGGTGATGCGGATTGCCCTTTGAGACTGCTGCAAGTTGCCACGTCTGTGTCTTGTATCTAACAGTAGCCTGAGAGCGTGCAGAAGTGAAACCGAGTCAAGGTCACATCCCCAGTTTGTTGCGGTGGAGAACGACAGCCTGGGCAATCAGGAACCTGCATGAATGAAGTGCACATGGGCGCTGCTTCTAGTGTGTTGTGCTTGTGTGTCAGGGCGCCAGTGCGGAACTAACGGCTGAGGCCGATCCCTGGTGTCGAATGCGGTTCAGATGCCATCAACCCTGGCTGGCAGGGCATCCGGTTGCAGGGAGACCTGCAAAGTCTTTTCGACGCTGCCACGCATGAGTTGAAGCTACAAGGTGTACACCTCTTCCCTGCCCATTTCTGGGTTTCACATGTTTCACGGTCACTGGGTCCGTCATGTACTTTTGGCAGTCCTACTTCGTCTGGATGCTGGCGCTCACACGCTCCGCTTTCTCATTCTAGCTGAGGCCTGCATAAGTGTGTCTGTACTCTGTGCGAACCCTAAACCTCTGCACCTTAGACCCCTAAACCCTACACCCCACGCCACCCCTAAAAAACCTGGTGATGTTATTGGGGCCCTACAGGAAAACCTTAAGCTCTAGCGGATTCAGATGTCGGGACCTGCTCTGAAAATGGGCTGACTTTGAATAACTCAGATTTGATATTTCAGGTAGCTGAGAATCAAGTGAAGAAGGACATGGAAATGAAATGAAAGCTACTATAGTTGTAGGGTCAGGGTTTAGGCTTCAAAATGTGAGGTGTCTGTGTATCGGCGCAACTCAAAAGTCGTAGGGATTCTTGATGGTTCACTACTGGGCTCTAAGCCTGACCAATCATGTATTCTTTGCTGGCTACGGGGAGTTGACTCTTCTCTGTGTGCTAGGTTGCCAGAATAAGGGGACCCCAATATAGAATCCAAAATCGTATAATCCTTCTTATGGGACCCCCCAAAAAGGCGGCCATTGTACAGGAGCATATCAAGAGCATTAGGGATTCCTGGTAATTCCTAGCTACGCTATACTACTCACCAATATTTGATTTGTGCTTTCAACAAATTAGTAGAGAGCAGCTCAACGTTCCTGTTGCCTCCATATGGGTTTTACGGAGGCAGAGCATCAGAAACTTCCCCGCTATTGCCGCCTTGTCCATGGCGTCTTCGTCAAGCATATTTGATTCTCCATCTTGGCAGTCATTCCCTAAACCCTGGACAAAGTATATCCCCACATGTCCCTATAACCCTTTTGATATATCCCTGCGTATCCCTTTCACCCCTTTAGAAGGACCTAAGGCACTAGAGCAGCTTCCATGTTTCTCAGACCTGGTAACTTGGGAGGCAGCAAGAGCTGTGAAGGGTGATCATCAGATTTGCATTCAGTTTGATTGCACGAGCCCGTCCAAGCATTTGCGATAATTAGGGTTTAGGTTTTAGGGAGCATCCACCATGTATCATTCAGAACATTCACGAATGGTCTGCAAGCATGATAATCCCAGCCGAACGACACATCAGGAACAGGTGCCCGGAAACTGTTTCCGAACCCACCGCCCCATCTACCCCGAACCCCCTCCTTCCAGGGGGTTCTCGTCTCGCACCAAAATTCAGCCATGTTTAGTTTAGAGCTTCGGTGCGGAAGGTTTGCCAACATTTACAGGAATGGAGGCTTGGAAAGCATCAGATGCTCATTGTGGCCTTAGCCGACCTAATTTCGCCGTGTCCAGCGCGAGCGATGACGCCCAAAACCACCTGGACAATTGTGGGACGCCAAGCGAAGCACCTTGTGATGCGTCATGCTGTCAACAAAATCGCGACGCGGGTGCAGGGAACAACCGTGCCTATCTGTAGACCCAAGTACCTACAGTTGTATGGGTTATACCTACTAATCAGGGGCGGGGGGGACATTTACGACTAAGCTGTAGGTAATCGGGTGTACAGGAACTTCCTGGCGGATCAAGTATTTTCTCATAGTTGTTTGCACGTCCTTCCCGGTTTATCTTTGCGAGCAGGCGGGCGTTGCAGACGTGCCCAAGAGTGACCAGAGGCAATGGATAACCTTGGAGGACAGCTTGCATCTTGGACACTGGATGTCCTTTTGTCCTGTATTTTCTTAAATGACCCAAAAAGGTAGGACGTCCAGGGTCCAAGTTTTGCTTGATGTAGCAGTTTGCAGCTTCTCTATACTTTGCAGGAGCAGGTGGTTGTGCAACCAGCTGTATCTGTGACAGCCAGGCCTGAGCGGTAGTTACCATAAATGGGCGGAGACCCCAATATAGACACTCCCTGTGCTAGTCCCAAATCCTGAAGCCCTGAAGCCCTAAACCGTAAACCATCCCCCTTTAAGCGTATATCTAATTTCGGAGGTCCCCGGCATCCCTGGCCCCTGGATTTTGGTTTCTGGAAGCTTCATTGACTCAGTGTCCATTCAATTGTTCATGCTCTTTTGCATTTAGATTCTCCATAGTTGGGGTCATATCCTTCTGTCCCTACATAACCCTCATATGACACTGGTTTCCGTTTCATGTTCCATGTTCTTTTCCATTTGATTCTGCACAATTGGTAGTTATCTAGGTTTCTGCCTTACAGTACCTGGGCCAGGCCAAGCCCTTCATTCTCGTCCGACGGCCTGGATCCTAGGGTTTTGGGATTTATGGTTTAGGCTTTAGGATCATCTTCTTCTTCAGATGACCACTGGTTCATCAGGCCGGTTCATCTTCACTTGCCTGGTCGAGAACCGTCTTGCCACTCCAGTGCAAGCAAGCAGCTTACCAAAGATCTCCTGTTGCCGCTTCAATCTCTGCAGCATGCCCGAACAGGTTGTTGGTATCAGCGGCTTTTGCGATTTGGCGCCAGCGCCGCTGGACCTGCAGGCCTTCACAGCAGGCACAGACTTGTCGCAGCTGACTGACATCCGCTTGCGTGTGATGACTGCCGCTTGATTATTTCCAGGTGAGCAGCTCGTTGCTCCGGGCGATTCAGTAGCTTGGGCGAACATTTCCGCAGCACAGCACGTGCGAAGTGTGCAACCCGCTGATGTTGAGGAGAGACATCTGCTTCACAGGTTCAATTGCTCTATGCCTTGTGCTGGCCTGCCGAATCCGTGCATGTGGCAACACGGCCTGCAAGGTGCCACAGGGCTTGACGGAGATGTCTTGAAGCTGACTTTTTCTCGGATTTGACGAGGTGGCGGCTTCTGCAGGCTTGTCGGCAGGCAGCTGCTCCATGCCTGAAAGCTGAAGCATTATGTGCCGATTGGTTTTATGCTCGTAATATTGTGAAAGCGCTGATGTCGCTGAGGCATGCAGCTCGAAATCCAAGTCGAAACCTTGCAGCGAGGTGCCTACTGATAACTTGCAGCTGGCCTGCTAGGTGGCTAATCTAACCTGACAAATTCGTAATGTGGCTCACTGCTGCCGCTCCTCCTCTCTCCTGCTGCTGCTAGCTGCTAGTGGTGGTGCCGACTGTAATACAGGGGAAGTGCGTTGGTTGCTTGTGCTAGCAGAACCAGCTGCTATGCTGCTAAAATCTGATACGTACATGCGTGCGGTGGTGCCCGGAGCAATTCAGTTGAAGAAAGATGAGCTCGGTAGGGTTTATGGTGATGGTGCAGCATGGCCAGCATGCAAGCATGTCATTTGTCCGTGGTGTACATTTCGCATATCCTGCTCTACTTGTTTTAGTGCTTGCCCGAGGAAAGTCCACCACCACAGACTTGGCAATCCAGTGGCGTTCAGAAGGGAGGGTCGGCGAGGTCGCGTTGCCTAAACGATGGCAGCCCTGCACAGACGTTTGGCAAACAGAACTTGCCAAGGCCTTCTGTCTGCAAGTGCCTTTGGAACGCCGGGAGCTCACAAAACGGATCGCATTTACAACACTCCGTATAGAATCCAAAAATGAGAACCCTCAGAATCCCGTTGTATTCCCTGCATTTTCCTGGGATCCCTGAGGGACCCTCTTCTGAGAAACGCCCAACTGTAAACAATCTGTGGGTCTGACCTGAGGCCCAGAAGCCCCACCATGTCCTCTCGACCTACACTTGTTGGCCCCTGATACAGCCGAGGCAGCTGCTGTGAAAGGCTTAAAGCTTAATATAGGCGTTGTATTAATTAGGGATTATATATTGGGGCTATACCGGGATTCTAGAGGGATTTTATACCAAATGAGATAGAGGTTCCATAAGGCTTCTATAGGGGATAATAGGGATGTTACAGCAATTTGAAAACAGAGAACGACATCGAAACAACAGGTCATATAGGACTAGATCAATGTGGTGGCAAGTGTTTGACCCTAGACTCTCGACCCTAGACCCTGAAAGTCAAATTCGGTGTCAGGTGGCACAGCTGGTACCCGTGACAGTCAAAATCCGCAATGCGCCTGTGCCTTGGACAACTTCTCTCTGAAAGATGTGGATAAGGGTTTCCCAAAAATAAGGGGTAATGGATATATTGGGAGAATGGAAGTGAAAGTGGAAGCTACTGTTTAGGGCTTTGGGTTTCTCAAAATTAGGGATACCATTTCGGGGGTTGTGTATGGGGTTTATAGGGGGATATAGGCTTAAGGGCTAATGGTTTCCCAAAATTTATCGGTGCTTTTGGGAGGGCCTCATAATAAGGATTATAGAGTTTTGGGGTCCATATTGGGGTGCCGCAAATTTGTTGAAACTACCCATTAGAAAACATGCTAGAGCTGCAAGTGGACTAATTTGTTGATGAGCTAGGGGACAATGTAAATTATGACCACGTACCATCCTTCAGTCCTTATCGTTCCTATTCTAGATAACATCCTTTAGTCCCATACAGCTACTGTTCAAGATGATATCCTAAAGTCCCGGATAGCTACTGTAATGGATAACACAAGAAAAGCTTTTCGCAATTAACCTAGACATTCAGCGGCAGCATAGAGCCATATTGCAGAGAATTTAATATCAAACCGAAACCAGCATCAGTATACATGTTTCAAGATCAAACCATAGCCAAGATCAATAGCAAAGAGCACCTGCTAGCATGATGGACTTGGGATACATGGACAGGACACTGCTCATTCGCACTTCTGAAGCATGCTTGTTTCCCTAAATAGGAGACCCCAATGTAGACCCAAAAATATTACAGTCGTTGATATGGGGACCCTCAAAATGGTATCCCTGAATTTGGGAAACTCCCATGTTTGTTTCGCCTGAGTGCTTTCTGCAGGTCTTTGGCAGGTCCCGTGTCCTTTTACTTCATGGCTGCCTGAAGCCAAGCCAAGCTTGTTGCAAAGGCTGAGCAGGAAGTCGACTGACTAATATGGTAGTTTCCCAGGATAGGGGCCCCCAATGACACGCCAAAATACGATAATCCTTATTCTAGGGACCCTCGAGAAGGTGCCCCCAATTTTGGGAAACTCCCATATGAGTTTAGGTTTACAGGGGGAATGGACAAGAAAATGGAAACTTCTCTAAGGGAGAACAAAACGGCAAAAACATGTGATAGTTTCTATAACTAGGGGGACCCTGATTTTGAGAAATCCCCATGTAGCTGCTGAGGAGTCCACAACAGACTTGGCATGGGTGGGCTGCGAGCGGTCAGAAATAATCCGGCTGTGCGCCCCTCAGTCAACCCAGACCATGCAAAATCAATCTGTTACTGTTACTGTTGCTGCTATTCTCGTTATTGCTATCACTACTAGAATTACTGTTACTGTGATTCGGAAGACTGCGCAGGCCTGCCAATGAGTACCACTCAGAGATAATCCAAGCGTGCGCCTGCAGAACATCATGAATGGCTGAGATTTTGACACAAGCTGTTTGCTCAGCCCAGGTATTTCAGCCAACCAGGGATCTATAATCTTAACCGCTTTCGGCTCTACGTCGTTGGCATGCACCTGCGCTGAGAATTTGCATCCAAATGATATTCTCGGCCACTTGTGGTGTGTTTTGATTCTGAGACGAAGGCCTTCCAGCACTGTGCCAGCATCTGAACAGGCCCGGAGATGTTTTTGCTTGCCTCGGGATATGGTAGTTTCCCTAAATGGGAAAAACCATTGGTACCTCTAATTTTTGGGAAACCCCCATATATAGGGGCGATGAGGAGATATCTGTGGGGTTTAGGGTTTAGGGGGGTAGTAGACCTCTTGCGTTAGCGAACATCAGTCCCTACCCTAATCCTTAAAACCCAACCCCTCGTGGCAATGCATGCATATGGTCTATGTACAGCAGAAGAATTGATAGCGCACGGCGGTCTCAAAAACTAAACCTTCAACTAAACATTATATCCCTAAACCTTAAACCTTGGAACCTTAATCCCTGAACCATAAACCTTTAAACCCTAAACACTAAACTGGTCGGGAAATTCAGCTGACACTCGCAGGCGCCCATGGCATTTGCTGTGCCCTTTGAGCGGCTTCTGCATGCCGTGCCCTTATTGCAATAGCAACAGTAGTAGTAACAACAATAATAATAGTAGTAAGAACGATAGTAACACCTACATCAGAATACGTATTCCTCTAGTAATAGTACAAGCAACTAGTAATAGTAATAGCAGCAGAAACAGTACTAGTAATAGTTCCCAAGATGAAGTTGATTTCGCAGACGAAGCCTGAGGTTCAGGCTGTCGACTCGCTTGATTCAATGAAGAAAAAGACGCCCGAGATGCGCTGACTGCAGTCTCCTTAGGCCTGCTTCTTGCATCTTCATCAGCGTAGTAACCTAAAGAAGTAGTTAAGAATTATTTGTTCATCTTTATTGTAGTAGTAATCTAGAGAAGTAGTGAGAAGTATATTTGTATTGTAGGCCTGGGGGGATTACAGCTGAATCTGCCACTTGAGAGTGAGATTTGCACATAGACAGGTCTGGCTGTGATATGATTACTGGTGATGCTTCGAATTGTGTTAGGAAACCTGTGTTGTGTTAACCTGAAAATCAGCCGTCTGGAGCATTGACAGTTGAGGGAAGTTATCATCAGACTTGGTCTTTGATGGCTTGGTTGGGATCCTGCTACGGTCTTCTAGTTCGCAATGAGAAACACACTCATGTGTCTCATGGAGACGGAATTTGAGCCTCGAGAGATAGACGCATGCAAACGAAAGATTGGCTGAATCAGCCTACACATAGCTTTTGCTGCAATCAGCAGTCTGACCAGTGTAAATGCCACAAACGCTTAGCGCAGTTGCATATTGTTTGTACAACGCCTTTGAAGCCAAGCAACGGTTTAGAGGGTGTATACATCATCAAACGTGTCGTGAGAATGTTCTAAAGATGCGGGTCAAAGAGCTGAATCCTGAACGTGCTTGTGGAAGGCGTGCTCATCCAAGTAAGCCCATCCTTTAAATTGACCTAGAATGATGGGCAGCAAGGCCCCATGAGCGTCCAAGAGATCTGGTCTGTCTGTTTGTCTGTCGATGTCTGTCGATATCTGTCTCTCTACAGGCTATATTGTTTTCTTCTGTATTTAGTTGTTTGTTTGAATTTTTGATTCTTTACTATTTATCTCTATCTATTTCTTTAGTAAGAAATCTCTGTTAATTTCTATTTTTCGTTTTAACGGGAAGATATTTGATTTCTGATTTTAATAAGAAATTACAGAAATTATTGAAAGCCTAAATATTGATATGATTTTTCGAAATGAATATATATATATTTATTTTGACGAAAGATAATTGAATATATGAATAGGAAAAATAAATTGATATAGATAAAGAATTTCTACTATATATTTATTCTTCTTCTTTGATAGAAAATTATAGAAATTATGGATTGATCGTATTTATATACGGAGATTTATATATATTCTGCGGAGTCGCTCTATATATATAAGGCATAAGTTGAGAGAAAGAATTGAGTCGGGAAGATTGGCTTGGATGTAGTAGATATGATTCAAAATCTCCGAAGATTCGAATTATGTTTCTTTCTATTTATTTGGATGAGAATTCGGGAGGATGAGAAGAGTGGCTGCTATGATTTTAAAGCTTTGAATAATTTATATATTATATATGATATTAAGATATTGAAAATTTACTGGAATATATGCATTTTCTTATTATGATTTCGGCTATGGTCGTTTCTGAGTGTCGGAGGAGGACGAAATTAAAGTTCTCTTTAATGGATTTAGGTTCGTAATATATAGGTTAAAATATATCTGCAAATTAAATATCATTTCCGATGATAGTGTCGAATGATTTTTCATCGAAAATTATAATATTATATATATTGAAGTCTGGAAACCATAGCTCTAAGGTCTGAAAAAAAATTCTTCGAATTATCGTGCATTTATATATGAAGCTTGCCTAATTGACTCAGAATAATCTATTGGCGTAAATTGTCGTATAAAAGGATTCTTTTATGATAAAATTAGCGTCTCTATGCATAAAGGAGATGCTGCCTTTGCGATTTCAGCGGACTCAAAGCGTTTTGGATCCGATCTTGAATTGAAGATAGATGGAATAAGGTAAATGCGCGCCAGAAGAAATGCCAGCTACGCATACCTCAAGCTCGCACGCAAGTATCCAATCTGATTGATATCTTGGTCTGCACTCTTTGCTTCATTCCATTGCTCGAATATTTCTCTGCGATTTATTGTTTGAAAATAATAAGATATCTTGTCCAAGGTCATTCATTCCCTGAATTTTGGTCTCGATCGAAAAAGACAAAATATATTTATCCCAAATCCTGAATTTCAGAATATAATATTCCCAATCTAATTTAATAGCTTCTAATATCATTTATACTCTCCTATTTATCCCTATAATATCTTAATGATCTGAAGAGGATAGCCAGAACTAGCAGATCTTGTAGCGAAAGCGCTGAGATTGTCCTTGTGGGGATCTGCTTGAGGATTTTGGAGATAAAAAGTTATAAAGATGGTATCTAGGCGCGATATAGGGATTATATATGAGGCCTTATAGAGATTATGAAGGATTTCAAAGAATAGAAAGAAAGAAATAAGCTATTAAAATCTAATGATTATCATCAAAATTCAGAGGCATAAGGATCTATAAAAATATTTTTAATAGGGCAATATTAGTTTAAAGAAGACTAGCTAATCATGAATTAAAGGGAGGGATGGAATTATCAATTGGCAATTTAAATGATGAATTGATATTGTCTATAACTTGCAGATGCACTGGGTTCATGAGCAGAGTCCTTAGTATATTAAATCTCTATTCGGATGCGAAGCATCTATCTCAGATAGCCAGTGCCCCCCCCCTCCAATAGAAGCTTATATTTCCAAGGGATCGATATCCCTCTGAATCAAAATAGAAGCAGATTCATTTTCATCTGGGCGATTATCAATATTATGATCTCTTTGTAGATCCCTTTTTTTTTTATCTGGTATCTCATATTCAAGAAAAATATAAAAGGGATCATATTTTTGATAATCGCTTATGAATCAAGCTAGCTCAAATCTTTCATATATATTAATGATATATAATTATGATTATTGCGTATCACTCCTATCTTAAGAAATCCAGAGGATAATTAAATCTCAATTGATTAGATATATATTTATCAATCTATACGATTCATCATTGATTTTGGAAGGGATTTAAAATTCGCCCTATCTAAAATATAATGCCCGCCCAATATTAATCATTATTTAGATCCCGGATGATTTGATATTAGAAGGGGATATCGCTTAAGACTAGGGGGAGACGATTATTATTGGGGATTTGGAATATAGGATTATAGAGATTATATATAATATATCTGTTGAAAAGAGCAGAGCTTCCGAAAATCTAAGAGATTATGAAATATGATATCATGAAAAGATTTATATAGGATTTAATATTTCAATATTCGGGCGCGATCATTTACAATTATTTCGTTCATACGTAATTTTCTATTTTTGATTCGTTTTATAATATCCCTCTTATGGATTCCCTCGCCATTCTAAAATCTTAAAGATTTTAGACTTCTTTGGAAAATCTAGAGATTCTAAAATTTTCGAGATTTTTGAAGTAGGTGGCTCTCTTCGATTATTTGAATCTATATATTGATGATGCCTGTCTCTATGGCTACATGCGTTCCTCCAAGTCAGGCGGAAAGATCGGATTGGATACGGGGTCGCGCAATCCGAAATATTCCCAAAATTCGATCAATTTCTCCTTCTTCGATTATCTATTCTACATGAGAGATAGATATCTTAAATCTTTCAGAATCTATATATCATGCATAATCTTAAAATCGTGATAATTCATCGAATTTCATATGCGAATTTATATATCATTTGATCCTCGGATTTTCCGTTATGATTTTCTCAAATAAAAATCATCCGTTGTTATAGGCAGCAGCCCGACTCTAAAATCTTCTATTCTATCTTATTCATTATTTTTGGATATCTCGAAAGATTTTAAATGAATCAATATTCTATCTTTTTTTTGAAATTGCAAAATTCTGGGATGGATAAAAATTCGAAGATATATTCTTAATATTAATATATTCTAAAAATTTCTCTTTGATGATTGAATTATCATATGAGAGATATTTATAATATTCAGATCTATTTGAAGAAATATTATAATTTTCTATTCATCAGAAATTATTCTATAAATTGATTCCTATCTTTTTGGAAGGATAAATGAATTCGATATCTCTTTGATTATATTTTTGAAGTCTATCTATCTAATATTCTATATATTTTCTGATATTCTTCTATATGATGAGATAGATGAATATTTTAAATTAATATCTATATATGATATTTCTAATTTCAAAATTATTTGGAATCCTATATATTATCTATCATATATTTAGAAGAAAGATCATTTTATATAATATGATATATTATGAGATATATAATTTTCTTTATAGATATAAATTAGATTATAATTAGATCCTAATCATCTTTTCCTAGATTTATTATATTAATCTTTTAGTATAATATGATAATTCCAATTAATCTTTATAGATAATCTATTTCGAAATCTATATCGAAAATCGTAATAGATATCTCGATCTTTCTCTTTTTCGATCGTCAATTTCGGACTCTATAAATTTATCGATTTCTAAATCTCAGGCGACCTATAAATATAGAAATCGTATTACGATCTAGAAATATCATATTTGGATAATATATTCTTCAGAATTAGAAGATAATCATCTATTCATTTCATATTTCCGAATCTTCGACGATAATCTATAACGAAAATGGCTCAATAATATGACGCGATTATATACGATCATTTCGTTCGCGCGCGGTCTAGCTTTTCCGGCTTGCCTCTAAAACGCCTCCCGCGGGCTCCCTAGGAGCTTTAAAATCTTGGAGATTTTAGAGTCCTTCGAAAAAGCTAGATGCTCTAAAATCTTCGAGATTTTTTGGCGCGGGCGAGACGATTTTTGATCGCGCAACGCTTGCTCCTGGAGCGAATTTTCATGACATTCATGTCTCTTTTATTGCCTATGCGGCTACTCGGCGGAGCGTATAGACCCGCGCAAAAATTTTCAGAATTCATAGCTTGATCGTACCTATCTACGCAGATCTATTTGTTCCCAAGAGCCGTCGCGCAATTAGAATAAGAGAGATAAATGAAGCGGAAAGATCGGATCGGATGCGGAACCGCACGACCAAAAATCTCCCGAGATTTCGAATCATTTATCTCCTTTTGGCTATCTGCGCGACGGCTCAATAGAACGTATAGAACCAGGGCAGAGAATAAAATCTTTAGATATGGAATCATTGCCACATGAGATCTTATATATTGATAATTCCTCGGATTTGACGTGGAAATTTATATTATTCATTCTTCATAGGATTTCTCGTTATATCAATAATATAGCGCGACTATTTGCGGCTGTTTCGTTCGCGCGCGACCCAATTTTTCCGGCTCTTCTCAAAAATATATCCAAATTTTCAGAGATTTTTCCAGAGGTTCTAAAATCTTTTCGAGATTGTTAATCGTGAAGTCCTTAATTACGGAACGATCTTCTATATGATTTATCTCTCTTTGGCAATCTATATAATTATTTGATGGAGCGTATAGATCTAGGATGGAGAATCAATATCTTTCAGAATTTATAGATTGACCGTATCTCTCTCCGCGGATTTATGCGCTCGCCTGAAACCCCGATAAATGAGGCGGAAAGACCGGGTAGGTTCGGGAGGCCGCGCGACCAAAAATCTCCCAAGATGATTGCGAATATTTTGTGCGGCGATTCGGAGGAATATAGAAATATCTAATATATGATGAGAATATATGACCGCAAATAATAATAAATAATTAGAAGAATTGGATTTCTATTCGGAACGATATATTCTCCTAAATCGACGTGTAAGCAGCAGAATTATGAGACCTCCGAATTAATATCATCTTTCCGCCTCATTTATCTCTCTAGGCTTATCTGCGCGGCAAATCGGGAGAGCATATAAATCTATTTTAGAGATATACGGCTTCTATAAATACTTGAAAGGAATTAGGTCTTCATCTCAAATCTATACTCTCTAGCCTCTAGGCGCGCAAATTGCCGAAGAGAGAGAATTCACGTGGAAATTCGTGTTAGAATCAAAGCTTATATAATCAAAGCAAATAATCTCACCATATTATTGACGGAAAGAAAATGACGAGAATAATCAATTTTTAATTCCATATATATAAAAATCAACCAGCCTATAAATTCTGAAAGATTATATATTTCCTTCCTAGATTCCTATTATGATATTCCCAATCAATTATTTTCTATTATATTTATCTTCATAATCAAATATTTCTCCTTAACGAAACCACGGCCTATATTAATTTATGAAATAAAAAATTCAGAAATATATATATATAATATATCTAAATATCTTATGCAGAAAAAAGAAGAAGAATATTATTCAATTTCTTTCCCATTTATTCCGAAAAGAAATAATCAAGAATCTATTATCAAGATCTTCCCAAATAAGATTCGATTATTATTCCTTGAAATCCATAAGAATAAAATAATCATTATCATCAGAATGAGAAAATTCAGATCCCTCTTCTTTATAATTTTCCTATATCATTATCGAATTTCCCTCTCATTCTCCTCCTTAATTATATGATGATTTCTCCAATATTCTATTTCTTTTTCTATTCTCCTCTAGAATATGATAAGATTCAAAGCATGCTTCCCTGAATATCAGAATCCTAGTAAATATTCTTATTCAAAATTATTCAACGAGTCCATTCGCATCTGCATATGATATTTCTGCACGCCAATATAATACGATCATCCTAAAAGGATCGATTTTCATAAGATGGTTAGCCCCAATTTTCCGTTATCCCTATGATTGTTGACGATATTGATATATAATGAGGATGCAAGGGGTCCAAAAACGATGATAGCTACGAAGATGGCGGCCCGATATGTTCGCGAACGTCTTGCGAATCCTTTGCGAATATTTTGGCAACGATTTAAGCCTTTCATTTATAACTACCTTGTTCCTTTCAGAATTTCCGTTCGCACTCATAGACCTGGAAAAATGACAAATATAAGAATGCCATCATTTCCATAATCTGGAAGTCTTCTGCTCCATCTTTTTTTCATTGCAGCAGTCTTTGTTCCTGGCCCGTCATTTCAGACCAAGACCTCATCATGCCAAAACATGTCGAATTCGCGTTTGTATTCCTCTGCAAACCCCAGAGTGCACACGAAAACTCCCAGAACAGCACGCCAGCTTTTTCTGCTCTGCATCGTTTCATGCATGTCAGCTTGGAATGGCAAACATTGGCGAGTTGCCAAGAGTTCGCCAAAAAGAACTGATGGGACAAGCTAAATGCGCTGCAACTCGAAACGTCACAACACGTTCCAACGTCTCTGCAGATTGAGGTCATGCCACGTCTTCGGGGCATCCTCTTTGCAAACAGCTGCAGCTGCAGCTACCAGATGCAGGAATGCTGTGGCAGGCGTACCTCACCAGTGTTTCACGCACGTCCCTGGTATCACGAATGTGCAGTTCATGATATGTTTTTCCCCTGCCTGCGCGCTTTCAACATCAACCGATGCCACTCCTCCATCATCATCCAGATGAACCACGCTGAAGCCAGCTTGATTTATCTGCCAGCAAGAATTTCTTGAATGGGTGAGGATGCAAAGCATGTTTGTAGGTACTCAGCCTGGCACCCCAACCAGGGCCAGTCCCTCTTATCGAGAAACAAAATACCTTATCTTATCATCCTTAAGAATCGAAGAAACGGAATGCCTCGCGGCCACAACAACCACCTCCGCCGCCAGAGAGTATTTCAATACAAAGGCCAAATGGATCCTTCCTGGCATGCAACTTGCACTTCAATGTTGAACTTCGACATGCCAATTCTCCAGTGCAACAACCGGGCAAGGGAGACACGTCGCAGTTTTGATCATGAACATGCCCATATGCACAAATGACTTTAACCTGCAACAGGCTGAAGCGAACTTTCCATGACATCGAAGAACTGCGGTTTACGTGTGAAGGACTAAAACCTGGATTCAGACCAACACAGTTAGGGGGATCAAGAAAATTTGAAGACTACATTCGCAGGTCAGCCGCCGCATCTAAAGCATCACCACACACGGAAAGGCTAAAAAAAGCAAAGATAGCTAATTCTATGCGCACCATTATCATCCCTGTTCATGCAACTATAAGAGAGGCGTCAGATTGGCACTTCACTGCCAAATCCTGCCATCTTACGGCGCTGTGCCAGAGACATGCAACCAACACTTTCAAGTGCTCGAATCGCAATACTTCTCAGGCCCATCATCCAGTACAGGTTGCAGCAACCCTACAAAAATTATTGCGAACATCCCCACGCTTACCTCTTGTGGTTTGCTGGCATCATCAACTTCCAGCAAGAATATGAAGCATGCACAGCAATGTAATTCTAATATGTTGCGCTGGCCTCTAGACAGAACAACCTGTGCCCTGGGGTTGGGTACTCCAGGGATACCCCGGAGTTGCGCCCTGCAGCAAAAGATTGGGGCTCTGCAGGGAACCTGCGGAGTATTTTAGGTTGGGGCAAAGCACGGATACTCTGAGGTTGGGCGCAGCAGGTTCTGCGGCTGGGCACTGCAGGGATACTCTGTGGTTCGGCATGGGGTGGAATGGGATTGGGGTTACGATAATGAGGAAAACCATTTTTTACCATGTACCCATGTTATGCCCAAGCCTAAGCCAATAACAAGAATCTGCCAGGTAGCACGGCGCCCGAGCTATGGACCGTACTTTCTTCTTAGTAGAGGACAGAAGCACGATCTGCTTGTTCTTCATCCGTGTTCTCTTTCGCTTCTTCTAACACGATTTGTTCTGGTGATGCTTTTTGAACCCCCCACCCCGTAAACACACAGGTTTGGCAAGCGGACGCTTTTTGTATGACGACGGCTCCTGCTGTCGTGCTGAGGCTGTGGAGAGCTGCTTCGCAGTGCCACAGCTAGGATTCCTTCAAAAGCTGCTTCGCAGCTGTTTCTTGCCTCTACTCGCAGTCGCAAAACAGGGCGGTGTCCGGCCCGCTGGCGCTTCTTGCAGCTTAGTATTCCTGCTCACTTCCTCACGCATTTCGTGGGAACAAGAAACTCACGAACTCATCATAGTCTATCTGACCTGGACATCAACCAGTGAGGAAAGACAGAATCATCACCGCAGAACCGATCAGGCCGTGACCATCATCATCAGTGTCCATGACATCTGCCAGAATCTCAACATCCTGGAGCCCCCGTCTTTATTATAAGATATCATAGTAAACCATGATATACTATAGTATATCATAGTATACTAAAGTATATTATAGTATAGTATATTATAGTATATTACAGTTTGGTAATCTGAGCTGACTGCAGCTTGGGATGCGGCCTTTGGAGACAGCTTGCAGGCATGAAGAAGCAGCTTCCTCACTTCTGCCTGCAATCTGCCACAGGGTTGCTGTTAGGGTTTAGGGTTTAGGGTTAGTTTAAGTTACTATATTGAGAAACCCTATTAGTTACTATATGCATGTATACATATACCCCTTATGGTAACTTGACTTAATTCATATATATGGCACCTGTGTAACCCCAGTTGTCCATTTCATGTCCCATTTTCCATTTGGTTCTCCATTATTGGGGTTATATACAATCCCCTTGGGGAAAGGATTCAGAGTTTGGATAGGCAAGCGGCAGCGCCTTGGAGATCAAGCCATTGCCGTTGTGATCCCAGACTCGAAAGGATGCCCTGCAAGCATTTGGAAAGGCCTTAATTTCACGGAGCCCAGGCCTGCCCCACCTAACGACGTCCGCAGCAGTGCCTGACAGGATTTTGCCAGGCAAAAATGTTCTAATATAGGGGTTATATGGGGTTAGATGGGGTTCGGGGGGCTATACAGGGTTAAAGTGGCACCCGTCTTGCGAGCCACTCCAATCACAGCATCGCAGACAGGGCATCCGCACTTGGAGCGGCCTAATTCCACTTTGACCTTGTCGCTGATCAAGCCGCGTCTGGTTATCAGCAGCCACGTCTTGGTTGGGGACGTGTTGACAATGAAAGTTCGAAACTCTTTCAGACTCCGACAGCAAATTCTTGGTAGTCTATCTGGTCATCTCTGTTCACGTCGGCCTGATCTTCACAGATGCAGGGACTCAGCAGCCCGCACATCTACAGTATGACATCATGTAACAGTTACGTACAGGCCTCCTTCATCAAGTCATCTATCTCCTGCGCTGTCACCGTAACTGCCTTAGGCGGCTGTGTCAAAGCTGGGCGGTGAGTCTGGGCTGCTGCCAAAAAAAACTAATTTCAGTTACAATGCTAGGGGAACAACTTAACTGTTATGTACATTCGAGTTCCTTAACAGCAACCCAGAAGTTTCGATGAAACAGCGAGTCAAGTCCCCGGCAAGCCGCCGCATGAGCGAGCCGATCTCGTGCCTGCCTGGCACCAGCTTGCTGCTATCTGGATCCAGTAGTGGAGAATCAAACGGAAAAGAACATGGAAATCAAATGCAAACTGGAATGTTATAGGGGTTATATAGGGGCATGTAAGGATTGTATAGGGCTATTACCCCAACAATGGAGAATCAAATGGAAAAGAACATGGAAAATTAAATGGAACCTGTGATAATACTGGGCAAGCCACTCAGAGTGCCGTTGCCGTTGGTGTCGGCAGCACGGAAAGTGGATTGGATCACCTGTGGCCACCATGATCACTACAACCAGGGCTTGCTGGGGTTTGCTGCTGGCATTCCTGGCTTACTAGTATATTGGGGTAATATTGGGATAGTTTAGGGTAATATAGGGCTATCTAGGGCTAATGGAAAAGAAAATGGAAGCACCCAATATACAGAATACTGCCTGCTAAACATGTTAAAGTGGCTGTATTATCGATCAAGGCAAACCAACAAGAACCACCTTTGCGATTCGATCGGCCTGCTGCCTCATATCGTCAGATATCGTTTGCACTTTCACTGCCAGGGAGTCCATCATTTCAGGGCCTCGGCATTGGGTGCATTGCCCCCCAAAGTGCAGAAATGCATTCCTGTCGAAGAATATTCAACTTGCCAAGTTTCAGTTCTCACTTCGATAATACCTGGGTATAGCTTCCTGTGTTTCGACCTCAATGCCAACTCCCGGCATCAATGCTCACAGGTAGCAGCGTTGACACAAGCCCCGACTGAGAGCGCGTCTGCGGGCACTAGATGCCGCGCGGCACTTTCGAGTAAACCAAAGTAGCGCTTGGCATGGTCCTGCAGAAGCGCAAGCTTCTCACACGCAAGCCTTTACATTCACTTGGACCTCATGCAAGAAAACGCCCTTCTCATTGTAGCCAAGCCGGCAGGCGCTCAAAGGCGGTTTCCAAGACTTCTTGTCGGGGGCATCATTAAGATACCTGGCGCACAGGGCAAAACTTCACACGGCTGCACCCCGAGTCTCTTACTTTGTGGAATCTTGATAGCGCACTGGCGAAGCATTGCCGTTTCAGTCACGTATAGCCTCGGAACCAGTCCGCCCTGAGATGAACGAGTTGGATCTAGCTCTGTTGAGTTCTGGACTTTTGCCAGTCCTTTTGGTTGTTGGAAGCCTGAATCCTGACATTCTGCAAGTCCTTGCAGCGCAGATTTGCCCTGCATTGCAGGTCGGACTTGTCAGGAATGGATGAGCAAACCTGGAAGGACTTGACGTCCTTCAGAAGCATTCGGTGCTTACCCGGAACAATCAGCACTGGAAGTGTCTCCAGGTCTATGGTAAGGGACATCGCCATTGCGCGGAAGTCGTTACTAAGCGGCCTTTCGATAACATTTGCAAAATTCCAGGCAACAAATGATACATAGATCTTCGATGATCTTCGTGGCGTGCTGTTCTGGCCCAGACCAACGTCTTGGTTCTGTATAGTTTGTGGCCAACTTGTCTGAGCAGCTGGCATGGCCAAGTGGCTGACAAGCACCCTCATGCTCAGCTCGTGCTTGCACACATGCTCGAATGAACCACTGGCAGCAGTTGCCTTTCCCCTTCGAGACGGCGGCAGCGCCTCAATCAACACCAATGTGCAACTGGACTGCAGTACGCCTCATCTCGAGGCGTCAGCGAGTTCAAAGATCGCGCGAGGACAGAGGCCCGGGTAATGCTGGATGAGCAGAACCGTGCCAGCCTTTCTCCCCGGCGCGTGGCAGCACGCAGCACCATCAACATATGGACGCTCGTGAGGCAAGAGCAGTGTTTTTAATGGCCCGTTCTCTCACGAGGTTCAGGCCTGCCTGAAATAAAGATAAAGGCTCAACGGCCGCAGTCTGTGAAAGTGCTGCGCGGTCGCCTGCCTCTGCGACTTTGCGCAAGAATTGCTGCGAAACACTGCGGCCTGTGGCAGCCAACATGCCACATGAAGTATCCAGTGCCAGGTTTTGAAGCGACACCACCCGGTGGGCACGGCACCTCCACAAAGATCGTCTGCACATTTCCGGCCCTTCCTTTGCTACTGATCGATTTCTAATGCGCACAGCATCACAGTTCACGAACAGCTTAGGTTGCAGCACATCCCCACCGATCATGCCATCCATGAGCAGGTGGCCACTGCCATCAACAGCGCCGTTGGTGTCGATCGCAATGACCTCGCCACGTGGAATCTGCCCGTTGCAGTCAAAAGAATACGGTTGCAACTCCGAATAACACGTTGTTGTCAATGGACTGCTACGGACGCTGTGCCAGAAAAGTATACAGTAGAAGCAATCAAAGAAGAACGAAGCAATCTTACGAACAAATTGCTGAAGCTACAGGACTTGTGTCCACCACTGACAAACCTTCAGCCAAACTAGAGCCTTGACAGCAACCGTAGCTCAAGCAGGACTCTCTTTCATTCAAGTGTGCCTCCAGGTCGGCATCTGGGATCTCGTAGTGATAATTGTAGTCAGGAAGCCAGAATTGCCTTCAGCCAACTCAGCAGCATGCCAGGCTTCAAAGATCAGACTTCCGGCCTGGTCCATTCCGGACGGAGCGGGTTCCGATCCTGTTTCACGTTTGCGGGAGAGGGATTGAACCTTGACCGGCTGACAAAAACCTCAAGACTGCGACACTGATAGTACGATGATTCGGAAGTCCTTGTTCAGCTGATTGCTTGAGTAAGCCTGAACAAAGAATCCTTGTGCATATGCCTTCAATTTTGCTGGCAGGTTCCCTGAGTCACCTGGAAGCCCATGACATGGTTTGGCTGTACCTTACAAGGCAGTCAACAACTGAAACTGCGAGCTGAAACATAGCTGGGGGCCCTGCATGCGGGCAGAAAGCGAAGGGGTCATGGCTACCAAAGTCGTGGTTGCCATAGACCGCAAGCCAGGGCACCTGGCCGGGCTGTCCATGGCCAAACTTGATCCACAGATCAATTTCTCTTGCGCAGGTGCCAAAAGCAGAAACACTGTCTGAAATGTAGACTGCAGCTGGCAGCCGGGCAGCTTTAGCAGCAGGATGAATCACACTGAGGAACATCCGTCAAAACAACAAGGAAGCACCCACCCCCTTCCATAACAGTAACAGCAACAGCAGCAACAGCAGCAACAACCACCACAACACCCACCGCGCCACCTTCACGGCCGCCGCTGCCGCCACCACCACCTCCCCGACACCAACAGGGGATGGGGACGGCAGTGGCGCTATCGCACGGCAGCGTCGGTGTGGCGGTGGCCAGAGTGATAGCGACAGCGCGCTCACAGACAGAGCTGTGGCGATGGCAATGTCGATGGCGGTGGCAGCGGCGTGTGCGGTGGCGCAAGGCTGCGGCGGTTCATCAAATGTCATAGAGCAACTGCCATCAGCGCACCAGACTTGAAAAGCACTCTGGCTATACAACTATTTGTCCATGATGTTGCCGGGTCATGTCAGCAAGAGATGCTACTGCTACCCGCACGTGGCTTGCACGCTGACCTTGCCATGCTAAGTCGAGCCTGAAACAAGGGTGACATGTGGTCGTTAACTCCATAGGGCCTCAGCTGTTGAAAAGGTGTCATGTTCATCAGCTAAATGAAATTAGCTGGGGCGTTCTCTCGGACCAGGACAGGTTCCATGCCTGCCACGGAGACAAGGCCATGAGCAATCCGGAATAATCCAATGCGGCATCCGATTCGCCCTACATGCCTTGGGCGTGACACCAGTCCAATAGAAATTGTCACCGACCTCGAAAGCTATGATGATGGATTGCATCACCACCGTAGCAAACGTGAACAACAACAGACACTTGGGAAAAAACGATGTCCAAGGAGCTCCGCTGATAGGCTACAAGCAGGAAGCTACTTGCACAGTGAAGGAGCAAGCTTTCAGTTTCTTGCCACTGTCAACCCTGACAGCGACAAAATTTCAATTTCATCTGAGAACGCCATACGGGAAAGTTTGCCAGAAATCATGAACTGGCTTGGAGCGCACAACTTCAGCATGGTCTTACATGAACAGCATGTCTCCGTTGGACGCAGGACATTTGTTCCAAAGGCTGTCGACCGCATTGGACACACCTCAAACCAGAATCGGAGGCCTCAACAGTCTGAGAGCGATGCACTCCTCTACGTATCAGAGCCGGCAAACTGACAATTCCGCCCGGGCTGAAATGAAGCAAGGAGTGGCCAGTTTGGCCTGCATGGTTGCACAGGAATCAAGCCTGTGCAACTGCAGCTTGCACTTGGACGCATGGCAAGTTGCTGACTCAGCACTTTGGCTGTTGCGTCAGTCGTTGGCTCAGGAGCATGTAATAGGCAGGAAAAACACATGGACCACATGGATTGCCTGCAGCATGCTGTCCAGCTGGCGTTGCACGCGCAGCATCGCAAGACCATTGAGCTCGAGCACCAAGGCGGGATTTTTGACTTGGTCCGGCCACCCGTTTTTGACTAGGTCTGGCCAATCCCTGGCCGTGGTTGCGAACAGTCATATGCCAAAAGGGCCAGAGAACAATGCCCCGCCTGGAGAATCCTGACATTTCAGGTCCGACATGGCGCTTCCGCGTAGAGAGTAAACACACTGAGGGCTTGAAATGGTGTCTTTGTGTGAAGCGTCTTCATGTTTCACAGCTAGGATCCTGCTGTCGCTTGGTCCGTGCTCAAGTTGAAATGGCCAGGTGCATGGAGCAAGTTCATACATAAAGTCCGAAGTGACGCTGTCGCGTAGGGCATCTTCATTTTCACCAAGCTAGGGAGCACTTACACAGCCTAGGGGTTCAGGTAATGGATGGGTCAACCTGAATTAATGTGAGAGCTGATCATCTTGGCGACCTTATTGAAAATTGGAATGAACACGGAAGCGCATTCACATGATCTGTCAATGTGTTGGCACGGGGGGATAGAACAGAATGTGCTGTCGAATGAGGACAGAAAATCACAACAATCATAAAGCTGGTCATGAGGCCTATCACTGGCCTCACCAAGCCAAATCGTATCCCCCTCCCGACCTCCAATGCGAAAATCCACTCCCGTGCCCCAGGCTGTTTCGCGTCCTCACCTCCAATGCGAAGAACCAAGCCCCTAACCCCTATACACGCCCTACCTGCCTATCATGCTTCTCGATGAAAATCTGCATGTTTTCGCTAATTGGCTTTTCATTTCCTCCCAAGTTTTGCATGTGCCGGTGAAGTCGAAAGGGAACTAGGGGAGCAGGGTCAAATAGGGACCCTGCAATGTTCCGTTCCTCCGTGTTCCTAGCCTCAAAATCAGTGTCTCCCGTAGGCTCTTGCTGAGTTTTCACGGGATCTGATGAGCATGTCCGTTAGCCCTCAAACAGTAAGTGCAGGGTGGAGTGGGCGCGGCAAACCCCACGTGCAAAAACATTGACGACAACCACGACAACCCCTTCGAAGACCACCACGACAACGAGGAGGACGACGACGACGAGGAGGAGGACGTGGACGAAGAGGAGGACGAGGAGGAGGACGAGGACGAGGACGACGATCAGGACGAGGACGACAACGACGACGACAAGAACATTGCCGAAGATGAAAACACTTAGGTAGCTTTTTGCTGAGTTTATAGGATTTGCCGGGTGTTGTGCTTGCTTTCAACCAAAGCTAGGGGGTTGCGACATGTAGGGTCTTGCTGGGTCATCAGAACCTACTTGTTCTCATCCCGATCCGAGTTTGAAAAAGCCAGATGCTGCTTTCCCCCAACTCCCCCCGTTTGGCAGTTGTTGAAACACCTGTCCCCCAAAATGGCATAAGGTAGGTTCTCATTTTGGTGATTTTGTGTAAGCAGGTTCCCAATGGTCCATCCTTTATAACCCCCCCGTGTTGGAGTAATTAATCAGTTGGTCGAATAAATGCTAGCAAAAATTGACATGACCTGCATGTTCTGATCTTCCTGCATGTTTGGCAATGGTCCTGCGTCCCTCAAGGCGCCTGCCATTTTCGAAAGCGAAGGATAGTTGGCAACTCTGGACACAAAAGCAGAGCGCCCGGCAAATCCAATCTCGACTTAGCAAGAATCTTTGTGGTGTTGGGTCGTTTCACGCGGACTCGGACCGAATCATACCCAGGCGAACCTGGGTCACATCCTCAGAATACGTAAGCTTCGATGCGATCTGCCAGACAATCGTCACGTTGCTTCAACTAGAGCGGGGGCTTTGGGGTCGCAACCCGACCCACCGCCTGCAAAACAATCACAAACAGGAAGAAGAGTTTGGCCAACCTGCAAGATAAGGACCCTATGATAACTGAATGACTCTAATACCTTCCTCATTATTGGGGGTGGGGTTGCCAAAATTATTTCGAAACTCGACTCGGCAAGACAGTCACCTGCTACGCAATTGCCACCGAAAAAAGTAGGCTAGTCGGCGCAGAGATAAATGGATAGGCAACATCAAGAACTACAAAAAGTGAGGAGAAAAGCTTGTGCCTTATGCCATATGAGCTATAGTCTAAACTCCTAGTATCCTCCTCAGTAGCCCCTATAGTTCTCCCCTATAATAATCATCTAAGGGTCCATGACACGAGTAAGGCCACAGCTGAAGCAATGAAGAGAAGCTTCTTTCCAGCCTGCAAAAATTGCAAAATGTGAGTTGTATGGCGTTATGAGGTAGAAATGGATTGTATTGGGGTAAAAGGGGGGTTTTACGGGGTTACATAGGGAGTATATAAAGCTTATCAAGGGATTATAGGAGTTATACAGGGACTATAAAGGGGTTATATAGGGAGTATATAGGGGTTATATAGGGATTATAGAGGTTATATAGTGGTTATATGAGCGTTCGCCGAAACTCCTTGTTTGCTCCGATGCCATGGACAAGTTCGGGGGTCCTATCGCTTTTGGTGGCTTTGACGTAGGCAAGAAAAGTATCGCTTTTGGGGGGTTAAGCCAAAACACAGTCATGGTTCTGTATTACATTGAGGGTATCGCCTTTGGGGTTCCTATGTCTCACAGCATTCCTTCTCTCCGTGCCTAATACACGAGTATTGACCACTGCTCATATAAGGATTATATGGGGTATTCGGAGGTTATACAGGGATGTTACCCCATGCAGGGGAAAGAAAATGAAAAGTTACATGGAAACTGCGAGTACATTAATTAGTGGGTTAGAGGGCCTAAGATTTCCAACAATTTCAGTAGGGATCCCTTTTTCGGGGGGTTCCCATTATAGGGATCATCTATTGCGGCCCCCTGTTTATGGATACCCCGGCATCACTTCCGCAATAGGCCACGCCTCACTTTGTCTTCTGACGTACCCTGAGCTGCTCATGGGCAAAACTTCAAGAATCCCTCTTCGCTACCTAGACCCCCTGAAAGTATCCCAAAAATGGACCCACAAGAGGGTCCAATAATCTTCTAGTTCCCATTTTCCCCAATGTAATACTGGGGTCATTTTTTGCATCGTTTAGGGGGTCTCTGGATACTTACAACCTGAGGATGCCGCGCTTCAACAAAGCTGCCACCTTGAGCTGGCAGCCGCCAGGCCTTACAAACAAAAAACGCTTAAGCGTCGTCCGCTTCCTAGGGCTGGATTGAGCCAGCGACCCCCCGGCATCTAAAGCCTTTCCCCAGTCGCCCAGGATGATGAAGTAGTTGTTGCTTCTAAGCGGGTCAGCAACAATCCTGCGCAACCAAGATCGTACCAACGC
This sequence comes from Symbiodinium pilosum, assembly GCA_905231905.1. Taxonomy (NCBI): domain Eukaryota; class Dinophyceae; order Suessiales; family Symbiodiniaceae; genus Symbiodinium; species Symbiodinium pilosum. The sequence continues at coordinate 102,844 of CAJNIZ010025446.1, forward strand.
TATGCTGAACAAGTGTTGAACAAGAGTCAAGAGGTTTCATGTGTGAAGAGGTGTGTCATCAGCGCATGCTCACTTCAGACGTCTGATGCGCACAGCTGCACTTGCATCGAACAACCACACACTCTGCAAGACTGCAAGAAGCTAGCGGCCTCAAGTGATTATGCGGGTCATAATGGTTGACCTTTCCACGTCACTTCATTCGATCGCACTATTCAGTGGGCACAGGATTGCAAGCACGGTGCATAAGAGTCCACTGGCCGCAATGACGGAAAAAGACCTGGGCTCAATGCAATGGCAACTTCCGCGCTCTTGCTTGTCTGCACCATTCCAAGGACTCTGAGCATACCACGAGTTTTCGGTGTAGTGCAGGGATTGACTGTGGTTGTGGTGGTTGTGGTGGTTGTGATGGTTGTGGTGGTTGTGGTGGTTGTGGTGGTTGTGGTGGTAGGGCTGCTTGTCAAAGTAGTGCTTGTGGTTGCTGTGTCGCTTGAGAGGCTCTTCGCAAATGATTTAGAGGACGTTTGGTGGAGCTGGCGCGACGAAGTTGTAGTCGCCGTGGTCGAGTCATGTTGCCGGACTGGAAAGAACCTCAGAGACATGACACGCACCACAACGAGTCTGCATTGAAGCAAACAGGCAACGTCCATCTGGTTCAGAGTTGCCCGTGCAGAAAAAGTGTGATGTCCCGCCCACCCGACCAAGCCTCAAATGACAAACACAAAAGTTCTTTCAGCTTGCTCTACGGCTCCCACCACCAATGGCAGCTTAACGCCAGCCACAGACCCTTTGAGAAGCGCAAGGCAGAACGGGGGTTGCGCCACATGACCAGGCGACATGCTTCGCCAGTTCCAGCGCTTGCTAAGCAAGCTGTGCTCCCTAGCCGCCGTCTTCTTAAGGCCGGGTCTGGTTTGACGTTCTGGTGGCAGATCTGTTGCAATGGCCCTCATCCAATTGCAGTTGGCTTGCTCTCCGAATGCTTCTTGCACAAGATCTTTGAGAGAAACGTGAACAGGAGACGAGCCAGATGCCCAAGGCCGGGCAGCCTTGGACCTTCTGTACTGTCTTGCTACCCACCAGGCATGGCCAAGGACGTGATTAAATCAATGCATCCAAACATCCTTGTCATGTGTCTCAGGTAACTTGGGAACCAGCCCGTAACCTGGGCTCCAAAAAGCAACGACCAAAACTACCAGAACGAACCGAAGCGTAAGTGCTACGTACAAAGCGCAAGTTTGCTGTTGAATCCTTCACTCACGCCTCCGTGCAGCCCTGAGGCCTATCGAACCAGGATTTGACGAACCGTTGCAAACCCGGGCTTTTTCATGGGTCCTTTCTCCTTCTAATTATGCAGGCTGATGCTGGCAAGGCCCTTGAGTACATAAAACTTCCCTTCAAGGATTTTTGGTGTAGCGTTTAGTGTTTAAGGTTAAAGTGATGCAGACTGAAATGGCCAAGAAATGGAAAATGACATGGATTTCTTTGGCTTTTGGTCTGCACAGCCCACCCTTTGAGCGAATCGAAGGTGTCCTGATATTTTATTGCTCTACATGCAGCAAACAAATACAAGCAACCAAACAAGTGGTAGTTTCCCTAACTAGAGGGACCCAGAAAGAGACCCAAAACGGGATCCCCAATTTTCCGAGACCTAGCAAATATTGTCCGATTCTGGCAGCTGCTGCACCCAAGCAGTCCCTAAAAGCAACAACAGCACACTGATCCGAGACCCTCATCTGGGATCCCATACAACCCCCCCCTCTTTTAGCTCAAGCGAATTTACTGTACGGAGCACACTAGGCTGAGACCCTGAACCCCAACAATAATAATAGCAATAACACTAATAATAGTAACAATAATACTGATAAGAATAATATTAACAATACCTAATAACAGTAATGATAATACAAATGGGATCCTTAATCTGATCTCTGACCCTAGGGGCCAGGCCACTGGCGAGCATCAAACAAGTTCTGCATCTGCAATGCCGTATCGCCCTGGTCGCCTGCCTCAATTTATAGTCCCCCTTAAGTTGATAGAATATAGGGGTTATATAGGTGTTATATAGGGGAACTGGAAAAGAAAATGGAAGCTACTTTTTAGGATTTGGGGCGTAGGGGTATAGACCCCCTTAAGTAGATAGAATATGGGGTATATGGGGATCTTATTATAGTATACCCAAAGCCATATTCTATCTACTTAAGGGGAGCTTTAGGGTTTAGGGTCAATTTGGGGGCAGCAAAATCTGTGTCAAACCACTACAACAGAAAATCAAAAGAGTGTTCCAACCAGTGTTGGATGAAACCAACCTAGAGGTTCCAGGTAGGGTTTAGGGGTTTAGAGTTTAGGTGTTTAGGGTTTAGGCGTTTAGGGTTTAGGGTTTAATGGGGCTTCAAGTCCAAAAGGTCATTATCTGAATCATTGTTGGCGCCAATCCCGGTTATTTGGATACTTAAAGCCTTAGGCCAAGAATGCCATTAACCTTACATGGTAGTTTCCCAAAATAGGGGGACCCCAATCTATACCCAAAATACTGTAGTCCTTATTATGGGGACCCCCAAAAAGGTACCCCTAACTTTGGGAAACCCTAAACCCTCAAACCCCCTCACCCTAAACCCTAAACCCTAAACCCCCATTAACCTTAAATCTTTATCAATCTCTGCCCGAAGCCTGGCCTCCGCAAGCCGCTTCGACGAGCCTGTCCAGTTTTCTTGTGCGGGCTTAAAGTCCCCCTGAAGTAGATGTAGGGATAATGGAAAGGAAAATGGAAACTACTATAATGGGTTATATAGGGATTATAGGGTATATGTTGGTGTTATATAGAGATAATGGAAAAGAAAATGGAAACGACTGTGGTATATTGGAGTTGATGGGTTTAGGGTATAGACCCCCTTAAGTAGATAGAATATAGGGGTTATATAGGGGTTCTATATTGGATACTAGAAAAGAAAAAATGGAAACTACCAGTTAGACACGCGCATTGCACAGCTGTGCAGGCACGGCAAGTCCTGTTCTGGTCGGCATGCTCCCAGAAGATTCTCTGGGATATGAGGCACTCTCCAGTACCCACTACCCAGTTATAGGTTAACTTCTCACAAGGCCTCAAGTCCCCTCAACCCTATACCTTTTCTCCTCCACCGCAGCGGGAGCTGAAACTGTTCAGCGTGTTGGGTCCAGGCAACCCGCCCAGCCCGTAGCCCTATAGCTGTGCGTCGCAGATTTTCTTCCATGCGAACTGAAGCTCAGACTCACATTGTAGGCCCTAGTGCAAACTTTCTTCGAAACTCGAAACCTCGCAAAGTGAAATGGTGGGTCAGGAGCTGAGCTAGACACAGCAAGTGATGGTACCGTCAGCTGCTTGAAACCAACATCATTGGCCCTGGCCTCGCATCATTCAAGCAGCTTTTGCTGTGTGCGGGAGGCAGCCGGGCAAGCGGGAACTTTGAGCTGTAAATGTCACTCAAAGCAGGTCTGGCAACCATAGGGCCATGAGCGCTTAACCCTAAAGGTTTTAAGCTTCAGGTTTTAGGATAAACCCTAAACCCTGCACCCTAAACTTCCTGCTCACTGCTAACCTTCTACAGCCCATGTCTGACCTTCCAAAAGCCTGCAGGAACAAAACTTGTACTCGAAGAGCCTGTGCGAGCGAGTGAGGCTCAAGCTATACAGTTGCCCACCAGCATGTCACAAAACAGGATCTCCAAGATGTGCGAAGTGCATCATCTGACCTCCAGCCCATGAAGCTTCAGGGCGCTCTCAGCGTGCTGTTGGACGACATGGCTGCCAAAGCCTCAGAGCGGAGGATGTGCAGATCCCGATGCTGCTCCTGACTCATCGCTGCGATCTGTGTAAGGACTGCCACTGTAGCTGTAGCGATCAGCGAGAGTATCTTCAGCAAGAGGGGTCCGGTGACCTTCGTGCCACTGACGAAGATTCCCGCATCGCTCTGCTGAACGTACATGGGGAGGATGTGCTGCTGGTGCAGAGGGAGCGATGACGCCACGGTCTGCACTTGATGCACCAAGGACTGGATTCGATGGCAGGCTTCCGTCGCTGAAGCTGCTGCTCGCCAAACATGCAATGAGAACATTAGGTTGGCAAGCGCCATTGCCAGCGAAGGGATCACCCAGTGCGATGCGCACCTTTCCCTTGAGGAGCTGGTTCTGGTGCCGAGCAGGATCTGCATAGTGCCAGGCACGCAGTCCAGCAACGCGAACGCCATCATGAACATGTGCCCCTTGCTGATCGCCCGGGATATCAGGCTCGTGAAAGCAGTAATCCGTGCCCAGTCTTTCGCAAGAGTTTTGACGTTGTCCGGGCTCCGCCAGCACTTGCGTGCAAAATGATGGACATACTGCTCAACGAACCTGTTGAGGAGGAGTAAGCAGAAGCCCAATCCCATTGTTAAGATGCCACCGATGCATTCAAAGCATGTCATGCTGCGATCATGCTTGGGAGGGCACAGGCTCGCCTGCTGTAGCTGCATGACAGCTCCCGTGTAGTACAGCAAGAAGTACAATGCAACCACAGCAAAATCGGGCAACTGGCTGAATGCCAGCTGCAGCATGAATTCTTTGGCTTGCGCTTCTGCTCGTAGACGCTTGATCAGGCTTGGCAAGCCCTTGCAGTGCAGGTCAAGAAGCACTCCAACAAATGTGATTGCCTGGGATGCTGTGGCGCAGCACATGAAGAAGCTGAAGCCGTGCCCATCATGCCGCGCGAGCTTCGTCACGCAAAGGATGGCCTTCACTCCAGCCGCAATGAAGATGATGGCTAAGACCACCTTCTGGGCAAGCGCAGGCTGTGGGCGAGGGCTGACCCCCACCAAAAAGAGCAGCGTGTAAATCAAGAAGTGCATGACCGCAAAGGGGCATCTCATCTGATCAGCCTGGCGTGGTTCAGGCGACGGCTCGAAATCCTTGATGTACTTTGATGCCAACTGGCTACGGACCCCCATCGTGGAAGGAGCATGCACCACCGGTTCGTCGCTGCCGCCAGTACCTTGACGCGACATCGGTTCAGGGTCCTCCTCTGCCTCCAGTTTTTCGGGATAATGCTCAGGATGGTCAATGATGTCATGTTGAACCCTCTGAAGAAGCTGATCTGTGCCTTCTGAAAGCGGCGCCAGCAACAAGCTGCTGCTGGTAGGTGGCAGTTTGGGTGCTTCGTCGGATGGCTCGGACACTGACCCAGGCATGTCGGGAAGCACGCCTTCACCGCTGGTGACTCCTTTCTGAAGTCTTGCAGCACCAGCCATGATTGAGGTCAGCCTCTGCCAAGGAGCAACAGATGAAAATAAAGGCTGTTAAGGAAGGAAACTGCAGGCCGTGTGAAGCCTAAACGGCTTGAGCCAAAATGGCTACTACCATTTAGGGTTTAGGGGTATAGACCCCCTTAAGTAGATAGAATATGGCTTGGGGTATATTGCAAGAAGATCCCAATATACAGTACATTTTATCCACTCAAGGGGGACTATAGGTGTTTTTGCTACTTGCATGGCCGAAGCTGCGCGAGGCTTAGGGGCAGAGCAGAAATAGGCACGACTTAGCAAAATAGCAACATACGAAAGTTTGAGCATGCCTTCTCGTCTCCAAAACATCCAAGCCACCAAAAGGGCGACCTAATCAGGCGCATTGGGAGCGGCTCGTGATTGGAATCACACCAATGTGATTTACATCTTCGTGTCTCAGGCACTCGACCATGAGCAGCATTGCTACAGCAGCTGCTGCCTTCCATTTCCGACATCGACCTTGCAACCACATATTGAAAACTCATGCCAGTCCGAGCATGGGACAGAAAGGAGTCTGACACAGAAAGCACATGTATACGCGAAAAACTGACAGGCGCGCATGCTCGTTAGGATTTCTCCCACGCCGCAAGCACTTCACAAAGTGAACCTACGCAGACTTGCGTCACATGAGCTGCTTTTCTGTTGGACGCGAAAAGCTAGCTAGCCTTCGGGCTCAACCAAAATCATCCTATGCAAACTTGCACCAAAGAAACACTTCTGCGCGCGTACGCGAGGCTTACAGGAACATGGAAGGAGAACCTCTAGGTACGCGGACCTAGCTCCATGCTTTGGTTTGGGGTCGGTTCGCGCAAGAAAAAACCCAAGACTCCAACCCCACCAACCCAAACACGCAACTTACCTGTGGCTGGGTTGCTGTCAAGGACACCTTATTTAATATGTTCATAAATATGTTCATAAAGTAATATGAGCCATAATCTAAACTCTTTAAACAGGCCCTTAACAGCAACCCAGGTGTCTAGCAGGGAATGAAGATTAATGCAGAAATGGAAAAGCAAATGGACTCTACTTCGCTGTGGGGGATTACGTAGGGACTACTCCGAGGATCCATTCCTCCATTCCTTGCTAATCAGAGGTAAGCTAAGCAAGAGAAAGAGGGCACAGGAACAGATCACACACTGCAGGCCTCCTTTTTTGTTTGAAGCAAAGAAAATCGGGGATCGCCACGGCACATGATCCCTTGACGAAGGACTAGTCCATGCTCTCGAATCATAAAGCTTCCTAGATTTAAAAGCAGCAAGTTTGGGCCAATTTCAGGTCCAAGGTCCAAGGACACTTTAAAGGCGGAGGCATTTTGGGCTAAAAAAAGGAATGAAAGCAGTATTTCCTGAACCCCCCCTGAGCCCTCACGAAAAAAATCAGATGTATGTTTAAGGCTTAATTCGAAATTCCAAGAGCTGAAAAGCTGAAACGCAAATTCTTAAACCACAAATCCTAAACATACCAATAGAAATAATAGTGATATTAAAAGTAGGAATTATAGCAGTACAAATAACAAGGTGGCTACTTGGGGTTAAAGTGTCAGGCATTACTTCCTCAGCTTCCCCTCGCGGACCTTGCGTGGGAGGATTTTCAAGGTGTAGGGTTTGGGGATTTAGGAGTTTAGCAGTAGCCTAAACCCTAAAACCTAAACCCTAAACCCTAAAAACCTAAACCCTGAACCCTAAACCCTAAAACCCTAACTGTAGCAGCTTCAGAGCAAAGAGCGGCACCAAGGCTGTACAGCTCAAGGCAGGAAACTGGAAAACGAGGGAACATAGGTTGGTGATCAGGCACCAGGCAGGTCTTTAGCCAACAGGAAATCACATGGAAGTCCGGCCGCAGAAAAACGGTGTCTCCAACCAAGCCCTAGACTAACAGCAATTTGTTTCAGGGTCATTGGTTTCGGAACCTATGAATGAGAGGAGCTTTCTTTACATTAATGGAGACCCTCAAATGAAATTTGTTTCAGGATCATAGGCTTCGGGACGTTTTGAAATTAGACAAACCTTAGTCGAAATCAGCCACAAATTCGATCAAGACCGGATGCAACTTAAAGTCTAGTTGAAAACCAAATGAGTTTCACTGAAATCAGATTATCTTTACTCTTCTCTTTCTCCCACGGACTCAGCCGGAAATTCTTTACTCTTGAAATCAACGAAGATCAGTTCAAATCTAGGCAAAATCAAAACGACCTTAACAATCCCATCAAAATCGAAGTCAGAAACAAATTCTAAGTGGAATCAATTTTAAAATCAACTTTAAATCAATTGACAGCGAATGTAAAACAAATGAATTCAAAGTTATATTCAATGCGCTGCTTTCTCCTAATTCTCTCAGGCGATCAAATTTTCCTGTTCGGATCTGAGATCCCTGTTCTTCGGCACCCGTTTTTTGGAGGCTCCTTGTTCATGTGGGGCCAAATTATACTCTTCAAGAGCACGGGTTCAGTCCGTTTTTCACTGACCACGAGCCAAAATCAAGCCCAGTTTTGAGTTGACACCAACATACCCCATGTTTTTTGTGTGGCGGACTGGAGGGAAATAAAACTGACACTCCAGGCCACGCCCAGCGCTTAGCTAAGCAGCCGGCCAAACAAAACCTCTTCAGATTCCAACGCTGCAAATTGAGGAATGGCATCAAGCTCTGTAATGCTGTTTTGATGAGCACACACAGACACCTTCCTTGAATGCACCAAACCCCTCCAAATGACAGATTGCATACTAGGAGTAGATCCCACGATTCATCAAGCACTCCCACTGCTATGTTTGTGTCACTTCACTCAGATAAGCACACTGGGTGGGCTTTGAAGTCTTGGTTGTCGACGGCCTGATGGCCAGTCAGGCAAAAGAATCAAAACAGTGGACCAGCAATTTCCTCTTGTTTTCAACTGTGGCTTCCGACGCGTTGGTCAACAGCGACTCTGCATCCGACCTCAACATGTACATCTGCCAGCCAACACAGGGCCGGATTTGTGCTGCATGATGCCGGAGGAGATGTTCAGCCTGCAACGCTCCATGATCAGAGCCAGCTGCGCTGGCTTCACACCTTGCAGCTGCATGGTCGTCTCCGCACGCGGTGCGCTTCGATAGAATGAATTAGCTCAAAGCTCTTCGAAAAAACGACGGCACCATGCCTCACCAAATGCAATTACATACCGCTTTCAGATGTCACTGCAGCATCTGTTGCACGGCTTCATCTGCCTCCAGCTCGACTCGATCTTCCTCTGCGTCAGCCTGTTGGATGATTGCATGTCCATCCTGCTGGGTCAAGGATGTAGGGTGTCCACCTTCCCTCTGCTCGGCGCAAGGCTTTACAAATTCCAGAGAAAGTGAGGAGACTTTGTATGACCCATAGAGGCCGTGTCCATGCAAATCCCACTGTAGTCCAGAATTGAGTCGGCGAGCAGGATCTAAACCCTGTCAAAACAAGGTCATGACAATGAAGCTGCGCTGAAAATCAGTGCGGGGTCTGCAAACAGTCGGGCAGGCTGTTGGGAAGCTTTTTCCCCTGGAGATGACTGCTAAAGTGGACGGACAAAATCCCGCATGACCATAAGCACATTTTCATACCCAGCTGCTGGGTACGTAGGATCATGCAGAAGTTTCTCAAGTAACAGTACCAGGCAATTGCAGACACGCACGTTGAGGCCGATGCGCCAACGAGCGGCACCACCTCAGCAGCACCAAAACCCACTTGATGGGATATGACACAGGGTATAGGGTTATCTAGTCATTCCATAGATAGGCTTGTACAATTATGGGTATACAGGGATTATTCCGGGAGTATATAGCCACCACATAGGGGTTAAAGAAGGACTTCTCCCCAATAACGGAGAACCAAATGGAAAATCAAATGGAAAATAAGATGGAACCTAATTGCCATATTACTGTGGGTTCATCAACGGGGTTGTTGTCTGCAATGAGGCCAGCAGAAACGGGCAAACATGATGAGCGCTGAACTCCTTCCGGCCAAAGCGAACGAGGCTCGGCAGTCGGCATGAAAAGAAAGTTCCGTCTGATTTTGTTTACTGTTCTGAGATGTTCCGATTTGCACTCACCTTCTGCTGAACGGATGCACTTGTTTGCTAAATTCCTTTCAGCTCCCCGCCCCTAGCATGCTGCTTGCAGAATGGCGGGCCACGGCACAGATTTCGGCTGCTTCGGCAAGTATCACGTGACTCAAAAGAAACGTCAGCGACCAGCGCCGCAATGCCACAGGTCACATTCCAGGGACTCACACAACTGCCGCAATTGCAGCTGGACTTTCTGTCCTGAAACATTACGGATGGCATGGTTGTGGACAGATTGCCGTTCAAAGTCCTGGCATCTCGCGGAAAGTCGGGGCCCAGCCTCACAGCTCTGCTGCCAATGCCGTTCTCATATGGGGTCCTACAGCGTTATATGGGGTTTAAAAAACTTATAAAAGAGTTTTGTAGGGATTATATAGTAGGACATTGTGTGGAGATGATCCCCAAGAATGGAAAACGAACCAAAACGTAAATGGATAATGAAGTGGGAATGATGTCTTCATTGCGATGATATAAGGTTACAGCAATAAAGTCCACAGCATATGGGGAGTAAATCTTAATCCCCCAAGCCCTGAACCCTAGACCGCATTTCTTGCAACCCTCCACCCCAAAACCCTAAATCGCATTTCTTGCATCCGGACAAGTCAGCGGCGCAAAAGGCTCCGGTCTGCCACCGGCATCATCCGCGCTGTCTATTCCACCGGTAGCTGCACCTGAGCTTGTAATGGGATTCACTTAAGCCTTAAGCGGGGTGTTTGGGGCTACTTACGGTTGCGTAGAGTATAGTATAGGACTTCGGGTTCTGCACCTGAACTTCTAATGGATACCCTTAATCGGGGTATTGGGGCTGCTCATTTGGGACTATATAGGGTTTCTGGGGATATAGACGGTTTTCCTTGTAATCTTGGGGTCTGTACACCTGGGTTTGGATCACCAAACCGTGGAATATAGCTCTTCGTCAAGGTATTTGGGGAGTCAAGACCCAGGTTACAAACCTGAAGATTACAGATTTAAATCCCTCCATGCTAGCCAATGGTAGGTGATAGGCGACATTACCGCAACCGTGACGTGACACAAGAGGTCTTTCTAAGCTAAGATCCACACTGATTCCTTGCCTCCGCCATCTTTCACAGGCCTGTCATTGCAGAACGCAGTGGACACAAACTTGCTTCATCCAGCAGGTGACACTGAATAAGCCCCTGCAAAGTACCTCCTGTCCTTTTTCCAGCAAGCCGTGCATCCTGCAGTTAGAAGCCGTGCGATCTTTCAGCGGTGCACCAACAAAGTGGTAGAGTGTTAGGCACGACTAGCCTGGTGCACTGCCTCTCCAGCTCCTTGCATCTTTGCCTGCTTGTGAAGTACTCAGCGCAGCATCAAGCATTTTAATGATGCATAACAGCATGACCTAAACTCCTCCTGGAACTTTCTGAAGGAACCCATTGTTGCGACGACTGGTGCCCGCCTGAGGTCGAGCATCTCCGCGTCCGCACATTGGGCATCCTGATGCGGCAGCAAAAAGTCCTTTTCCTTACTGGGGGCTTAGTGGGGAATATTGGGATAAGTTATATAAGGATGGTATTCCCTTCTACCCTACTTAGGACCAGTGGGCTTCAGAATGGAAGTCATCAAAGACCACTGAATCTCAGCGCCTTGATGGACAAGGTTGGTGAGTCCAGGAAAGAAGCCTCAGCAGCAGCCGTGAGGCAACAAGTGAAATGCTCAGCCCCAACCGCCCTAACTGCGGCGAACATGATAGCTGTTACAAGTAGCTTGCGCAGTCGAACAGTTCATACTGCAATCCTTCCTTTCCTTTGGGCCAGGCAGAAAAGGACCGGTTCAGGCCTGGCCCAACAGCCTGGGTCAAAGTTCGGAAAGTCGAAGATTGAGAACTCAGGAACTCTCAGGCTCTTGCTGGGTGCGCGAGGCGGATTTGAGCCGAGAGCTCTAGCACCTCAATGTCAAAGTTGCACCGAGGGGTTAACTCAAGTCAAGCTGGGCTGGTGCTGTCTGTAACTTTCTTGTGTCCCTTCTACTTAGCTCTATGTAATTGCCGCAGCAGGGGCCTCGTGACGAGCATCGGCACCTCATCACACAATTGCTATCTCTAGCGCTTCCTTCACATCGGACAAGGAAAAACCTTGAGTGGCGAGCACTGCTGCTGCAACCGCGAGCCCTGATCCAACAGCTGTGAGTCTACCAACTGCCTCCTCGCACCTTCAGCGCGCCTCTCGATGTCTTGCCAGGGCCTGCTCACGAGCATCATCCCGTTCACGGATCATCCTGTCCCGAAGCCGCAGACAATACGGCAAAATGATCCACACTGGCGCGAGCACAAGGCCTCTGCGAACGGCGCGTCGTTTCCTCCAAGCTCTGCTTCAAGCCTAGCCACTTCGCTTGAGTGCAGCAGTGGCTCATTCAACGCAAAGCCAGCTGTAAGCCCGCTGCTGCGAGTGTCCTCAGAATGAAGTGACCGCATGTCTGACACCTGCAACATCAAGTGGTTGCAATGACTCCCTGGCCAAGCATGACGAAGCAGAACTTCGAACACCGTTTTGGCCAAGGCAAATGCTCAGAGCCCCGTGCCGGCACAGCTTTCAGTATCTTGCAGCTTATGGGCTTCGAGGCAACCGGCATCTCCGGCAGCATGGAGCTGGTACTGCAAGTCGCCGATGGTTGTTCATCAAGAAGTCCAGTTGAGGGCCACCTGACGCCTTCTCCAAGTTGGCACGTTGTTCAGGGTTGGTGTCTTATAGCCTTCTCACCCACCACACAGAGTCTGCGGAGAGATGGAGAATAGGCTTGTCCAATTCTGACTGCAGTGGGAATCGAGCGCTGTCATCGCTCATCGGCCCGCATTCGAAAAGCACTGCCAAGGAAACTGTAGGGTGGAACAGAGAAAAGTCGTGCCCAGCCAGGATGCCACCTGGCCGTAATCTGCGCTTCCAAACCTGAATATCTCGTCTAACAGATTCGAAGGTGTGATCCGCATCAATGAAAACCACGTCAAGATAGTCCGTATTAATTTGACCAGCTGCTTCCTCAGAGCTTTGGCGTAGAATATGTACTGCTCTGCGGCCATGGCGCTGCAGAACTGGTTCGTTCCGTGACCAGGATTCCAAGTTATCGTAGTAGGACTCAAGTACTTTGTTGCTCTCCTTTGACTTTCCTGGCACATGCCAGGGGTCTACTGCATAGTATTCACTAATGGCTTGGTCATGCTTCATGAGGTAGGTGACCGTCATACCCTTTTCAACGCCGATCTCAGCGACGCGAAGGCCTCTGGACCGATCTGCAGCACTAAAGCTCGAAAGAATATACAGCAGGACATCCCAACGCAAGCCTGCCACAGGAACATGGCGGAAAAGAGGCGCTCCTCCTTGCTGCACTATCTGCACAAATGGATGCATGGCAGGAAACCCCTGATTTGAGAAGCTCAGAGTGTGAAAGGCATGGTCGAGAAATATGCGGATTTCAGAAGCAGCTCGCCTGGAAAAGCCAGTTAGAGAGCCTATGCCACTGGCAGAATTCTGAATGAAGTCGCAGAGCTCCATCACGACAGAACACATGCGGGCAGGGGCACGCGCAGCAACTTCTGAAATCACCAGAGTGTGCTTGTTGTCGTGCTGGGCACTACAGCCGACAGGGCAAAATATACTTGATCTCCTTAATAACGTCTGAAAGCTTGTCTTTGGGCAGCCTCCGCCAACACACCAGAGGCTTGCTTCCATTTCTAGTGCAGCCATCCAGGAATATTGCTCAAATAGGCTCACGCACGAGTCCAACAGCAACGAGATTTGGGCTTCACTGAGATCCAGGTCAAACTGAGGCAGGGTCAAGTCATAGGACCCATCTGGTCTTACATTGAAACTGTGCATCTGCGAGGCAGCCACAGCCAGCGCCGCCAAGTTCTGAATGTTGCTACAGGCTGCCATCAGGCGTCCTGCCACCGGGTCAATTTCAACCTTAGGTGTTGGAAAAGGGTATTCGATGGCAAGCAGGTCAAAAAAATCATCCTGCTCCGCAGGCAAAGGCCTTGCTCCGTGACAAGGAATGGTTAGAAGCAATGCAGCGACAACAGCAACAACGGCCATCTTCCCCAACATCAGGATCAGCAAAGCGATCTGAACAAATCTCTATCGCGTGCACAAACGGCGCAGTAGTTTGCACCATCATTCCCTGCTCGACTTGACAGTCGGCCATGTTGCCAGAAGAGGCCACTCTTGAGCAAGGCAAAGGCAAAAGGTTGAGAGTCAAGATGCGTGACTGGAATGTACTAGGATTGACCTCAGGACGTAGGGCAAGCAAAAAAGTCCCACAAAACCTCCGGGAATGGGATGCTTGATGCTGCCTGCGTCGTCCAGTCCACCTCCAGCTTGAGGAGCTCCTTCGCACCATTGTTCTGAAGTAGTTTGCACTAGGTTTAGGGTTCAGGGCTCTTCTGTCTGGCTCCTCAGCCTGCATGCTGCGGAGGTCTGTGATCTCCTGCACCTGCCGAAGCCGAAACATGCGTGAAAGAAAATGGAAACTACTGTTTGGGTACCAGGGTTACGGAACAGAAAATGGAAACTACTTAAATGGAGAATCAAATGGAAGATGGAATGGAAACGAGGGCTACATAGGGATATGTAGGGGAATGGAAAAATGGAAACTACTTTACTACTGAGGGTTTTATAATAGCTACCATCAGGATCCACTCAGCAAGACTAATCAGCTTGATTCAAGAATGTCTTGCCTTCATTGGAATGGTAAATGTATTGACTGCTGGGAAGCTGGTAGCAACAACATAGCCAAAAGATGTACAAGTGCATCGTTCAAGGCAAAAACATCCCGTGGCTAAGTTGCGGCCATTCCCAAATAGAACCATAAACCTATTGGGTCTGGGATACTGTACCCTAAACCCGAAACCCAAATAGAACCCTAAATTCCTGTTCAGATTGGGAGTGGGCACTGTAATCTCCAGAGATGAATGATGGGTGAGACCTGTAAGATGTCCTGATGCATGATGGCAACTTAATCCAACTTCCCTAAACCCCTATATAACCTCAGTTTCCATTTCACTTTCCATTTTGCCATTTGATTCTCCAGCATGGTCTGCATCTCCAAAATAGATCAGCCAGGCAGCTTGCAGCGCTTTCAGCTCTGCAACCTGAACATGTCATGCAGATCGAAACTCAGAAACATATGTGTTTGAAGACGGGCTGAGGTGCCGGGCCCGTTGTGGACACTGGGCCTAAGGTAGCATGTGAAAGAAGTGGGGGGAGTCACGCAGTGCCGATGCAGGCCTTCAACGTGGCCAATTTAGCTGCGTTCTGTCTGGAATTCTCCTGCCAGCCAAGCCACGCAGAGCCATGCAGCCACCCTTCCGGGATTGCGGAAACATGCTTCTTGTTTATCACCTCCCCCTCTATCGAAGCCCCCCAAACCCCCCTAAGATTGGATAACATAAAATATTGGAAATGTGGGGGGGTGTCAACATTAGGGTTTAGGGGGCCTAAACCTCTTTCAGCATCCTGGCTGGCTGTGAGCTTTTCACGAAGACTTTTTTGCCAGGAGCGCCCTGGCTCTGCCTCGGTCGAGCGCAAAGGCCCAAGTCGGGAAAGATGCCACAAAGCCAAAGAAACAAACATCTAACTTCACTAAAACCTATTGCCTCAGTTTCGATTTCATGTTCTACGTTCTTTCCCATTTGATTTTCCATCATTGGGATAATATCAAAAAGTGCCGCATGATGGAGTAGCTTCCATTTCTCGTCCATTCCCCCATCGTCCCTGCATGGGATCCAGGCTTCCTCTTCTAGCCGCCTCAGCTCAGCCTGATCAAGTCTGCACTTACCTCTCAAGTGGCGTGTTGATGCAATCGCGCCTGCACGTTGTCGAGGGACAAGCGCAGCAGTTCTACCTGAGTTCGAAGTTCATACAAAACGATGCATGCCAGCCATTGCCCACCAAGCACGCCGCTCCTTCACTTGCCTCCAGCAAACAAGTCGAGGCTCGACTTGAAATGCCACACGACTACCGCAGCTGAGTTGTTGCCAAATGCATCATTTTTAGAACCCGTGCTGAGCTGCATGCATCTTGCTGGACCTCTTGCGACCCGCGTGCTCTGAATTATAAACTAGAAAAAGCAGCACCAACCTTCAAAACGAGACCCGAATTGGAGGAGTTGTCCAAGTCATTGCACTGCAGCTGTTGCCATGCCGCGGCCTCTTCGCAGTGAAGCCGCTTGCTGTCCTCTGGCATGCTCAACACGGGGGATTTCAGTTGCCTTCACCCCTATAATATGGACCCTATACCTAATATAGTTATTATATGACTATGATAGGGGGTCCTAATTTTAGGGGTTGGGCAACTGCAAGCCCATTATCGATGTTGGCAAGGTTGCAAGACGCCGTGAAGTGTCCCAGCGACTGATCTGGTCAATGTTGCGAGACCTAAGCACATGTTTTCTGTAAACATGCGACGACTAACTATAGACTACATGCGCCCAAGAAGGCTCACACAGCATTTCCAGTTCAACATGAAACAGTTTCAACGCCCGAATAATCTGCTTGATGCCGTGATCTGCCCAGCCCCTTGTTAAAATGCTGGTCTGTGTTGCTAGCTGCAACATCGCGCAGCCCAGTGAACAGCGCCCCGGGGCATGAGTAGTTCTACTGCAAGCACTCTGGATGCTTGCCGTGGAAGGGTAATGTTGCGGCAATCGCAGCAGACAAGCTGCTGGAATTGGTGTCTGGTCTGGTGATGCAAAAAAAACACAAGGACAAGGATCCCTTGTTCCACTGTGAAGCCAGGAGCGGCATGAAACAAGCCCGCCCGAGGCCCGTCAAGCCCGCGAGAGGCCCGAGCAATCAAGAAAAAAAGGAAGCCCCCCTCCAGGCCCTGTAGCATGATTTGGAATTTCCAGAAGCAAGAGGAAAAACCACAACATACCAGGATCCCTGTGATAAGGATGAAAGGTTTTCCCGGAAAACATCTAATAAACGAGCACAGGCATGAGCATCTCGTGGGTCGTGCGGTATGATGTTCGGAAACCTCAGTTGGCAACTCCCGCTCTCTGGCCCAGCGAGCCTGCATGACATTTCGTGGTCCCTGCACACCAAAAACTGTCGAACCTTGCCTCTTGATCGGCTTTTTCTATTCGAAGGCGCAGATCTTGACAAGCTGGATCCTGCAGCTGGATGGAGCCGGCTTCACAATCTATCGTATCTGCGGGCCCCAAAAGCGAAGCTGTAAGTGCCCCAAGCGAGGACAGGAGAATGAGGAAACCTCACAAATTCCAGGCATCTTTTCATACTGAAAAAGTCCTAGGTCATCTTCCTGTTGTACAAACGTGCAATAACTTTTGGGAGCTCATCTTTCATTCGTTCTCACTCTGTAACTGTATGAAAATTCCAGTCTGCTCTCTGCTTCTTCTTCTCACAGCTCTGTAATTACCCCTCGTGTCGTGACAGACTGGGGCACAGCCTGTGCTGTCTCTCAGTCTGTCTTCCCCTCCCTCCAGCCTTTCACAGCGCCATCTTTTGCCACAAACCGACAACCTCCTAGCTGATAACCGATGGAATCTCTACCCATGCGGAGCAGGCCGACCGGGAAACCCACACAACGTCATTCAACACAAACCATCCAAGCTAACAACGAATGCTCTGCGCATAGCTTCCACCAGCATCATGGGTAAAGTTTGACTCATTTGAGCGCGTTTCACCGCGAGTGAGACGAGTTGTCTTTGAACTCAGAAACATTGAAACTGTACATTTGCAGTTGGGTCAGCCCCAACAGCAATGCGCCTATGCAGCGCTGTTGTCTTCTTCCTGCTGGTCCTTGCCCAAGCGTGCTGACATCTGCAAATCACTCCATATGTGCCTCATGGTGTCTCCAAAAATAAAGAAAACCTTTCGGGGAGTACCTATAAAATGAGGGTTATGATGATCGTATGCTGGGGCCTGTATTAGGGACCCTTTTGTATATTGAAAACCTCCATGTGGCAGGATGTCAAAATTGTGGTCGATTTCTGTATACCCTACAGGGCCGGTTTACGAAGGGGACCATAATTTTGGCAACTCTCACAGCGACTCAGGTTCCCCTGGTATCTCCCTATGTACTTCTATATAGCTCCTTCAAGGCGACCCACTTACGCATTTACCACAACAAAACCCCTTGTCAAGAACCCGAATCCGCAAACCCTGAACCCTAAACCCTAAATTCCCCAATCACTGAGCCCGGGTCTGCTAGAACATCGCTGAACGCCTCGAACACCGCACCGATCGGAATGCCGTAGAGCCTGGAGATTGGACTTTCAAACCCCAATATAACCCCAATATTTCCCCAATATAACCCCAATCTAACCCCAACATTTCCCCAATATAACACCAATAGGAGATTGGACTTCGAAAGGAATTCGAGGCCCCTTAGGTAGGGGGGATATCAAAAGGCTACATATTACAAGCTGAAAGGTCCTTAAGAATACTGGGGCATGTGTTCTGGGAGATGTAGCATATAGAGGGCTGTATGGGCTTTACGCCTTGCAAAAGTAGGGACCCATTGTTGGAAGCTCCAGCAAGAAGGATCATGGCAAATCGGGTCGACATAGGGGACCTTGAACCCACTGATGTGCTGTAGCTTCGCTGAGCCCTCAACCCTAAACCCGAAACCCTAAACCCTGAGCATGTTGACAACATGCTGCAGGCAAGCATGACTTGGCCAAGCGACCCGATGCCAACCACCTCAAGGGGCTTGGAACCCTGAAGGGTTCAGAAGTGTAGGCGGGTTGTCAAAATTATGGTCCATTTTGTGCGTGACCTAGATGTTAAGGGGAGCAGTGTAAGGGGGACCCAAGAAGGGACTGTAGTTTTGACAGCCCCAAAATCACCACACAAGAAGAGCAGAGAGGGCGTTGCCAGTCTCAGGGTGGCACACAATACACCAAGCACACCACCTTGCCACCTGCAATGAACTCAGGAATCTCATCACTGCCACGGAGAAAATGACACAGGCGTCATGAATGCGCGCCTGTCGTGAAATCAATCATGGCCCATTCGCCGCCTAAGAAAATGATGGTAAAATACCTCGGGATCCGATCATGAGGTATGGCTCCCGTGCAGTCATGTACTTGTCACATTAATAGGAATAACGGACAATATAAGGGTAATATCGGGTGATCTAGGGACACTTTCAAGGGAACATAGGGCAAAATATGGCTTATATGAGCTATAGTCTAAACTCCTCGTATCCCCCTTAGAAACCGCTTTAATACTCCCCAATATTTTCCCCCAATTACTTTATACAACTCCCTCGAAGGAGTTTAGACTATAGCTCAACAAGTAGGGTGCAGCTGCAAAGCGCTGGGACCATTGTCAATGTAGAAACAAGGGCCGGACATGCTGGATGGAAGGTCCTCCAGGCCGAGAAGTGGGGTTCCCCAAAGATTAGGGTTACCTTTTGGGGGGTTTACAGGGGCTATATAGGGGTTATATGGAGATAATGAAAAAGAAAATGGAAACTGCTATTAAGGGTTTAGGGTTTCCCCAAATAAGGGGACCATTTAGGGGTCCCCATAATAAGGAGTATAGCATTGTGGGTCTACATTGGGGTCCCCTATTTATGGAATGGCTGAATAACACGTTTTTTTGCTCAGCTTCTTGCAAAGGAGGCCTGCCGAGGATGGAAAGCCATTGCTAGAGCTCTACCTGATGCCGCTTTTGCGGAAGTAATCCCCGCATACCAAACTAAACACGCCCCGACCCCTGACATTGAAAAAATACAACTTCATGCATTGGATGTATTGGAGATTTTGGAAAGATTAGGGGCAGGGGGGGTTTGACATTAGTATCCAAGGATCTGTGGAAAACTAACGCCAGCCTTCAGGATTTTTTTGCTGGCCCACACGTGAGCTATAGTCTAAGCTAAGCTGCTAGTGTCCCCCTGCTTTTAAGAAGCCCTAGGATATGAACCCTCCTTCAGGAAGTTACCTGGCATCGAGGTCTGAAGCGGGCCCAGTGGGAATGACTGCTTGGAGGAAAGCTCAACACCCAGAAAAAAGGATTGCAAAAGAAAACCAAAACTACTGCATCATCTAATCTCACATGCAGGGGACAAAGTACATCTATATGCGCCAGCATCCACCACCACCCCCCCCACCCCCCCTGTGGCCTGTGGTCTGGGTTGTGTTCTGTGGTTTAAACTAAGGTTTAGAGAAGGTACCCTCCCCCCCCCTGTGGCCTGTGGTCTGGGTCTTGTCCTGTGGCTCCAAGAAAGGTTTAAAGAAAGTTTATTGTATTTGTAGAGGGT